>BQKZ01000819.1:51814-68683 GCA_036244855.1 Temnopleurus reevesii
TGACCGATGAGCAGACACCATTCGACCATCCATTTAATACCTTTCAGAAAGGGTTTGTACAGTGGTGTTCGACACGTATATGCCACCAGATGTGGGGGAGGGGAAGGGAGTGGCAGGTAAAATATTAATAATTGAGCACCATTATGTAGCTAGGATGATTTCACTTTGCTTAACGAGCGAAGAAAAATATCACTTTCGGTACCCATTATTTTACAAAATCACACTAATCTTTTAATTCTCACATGTCAGATTTCAATGCCTGAAAGCGAAGCGAGCGAGGAAAATCTAAGGCATTTTTCTTTTCATTTTCTAAAACATTTTGCACCAAAAAAATTGGGAAAATGCCTGAATGCAAGGCAAAAAGGAAAAAAGACGGTGTGATCTTGTACGTGCGAGTCATGCCTGAATGTAAAGGAAACTACGAGCGAGCGAAGCGAGCGAGGAAAAATAAGGCATATTTCTTTTCATTTCCTAAAACATTTTGCACCAAAAAATTTGGGAAAATGCCTGAATGTATAGCAAGGAGGGTAAAGGTCGGTGTGATAAGGTACGAGCGAGCGAGGCGAGCGAAGAAAATGTCCCAATTTTCGCCCCTCAAGATGAACTTCGCGCCCCACTAAATTTTTACAATTTTTTTGTGTCCCTAAGATTATAGCAGCCCGCTTTCGGAAATCAATTTTTGCACCCCTAAGACTAAAAGAAATGTTTGCCCCCTTAAGATGAATAATGTGCCCCTTCTTAATTGTTAGCGTTTTTGTGTCATGCCTTAGAATAATGTTTTTCGTCCCTAAGACTAGAAAAAATTGCACCCCATTGAAGATGAATTTGCGCCCCATGAAGATGAATTATGTACCCTGCTTGATATTGTTGCCGGTTTTGCGCCCCTCCCCCTTTTAATCAATGTATGCGCCCCTAAGATTAATACATGTTCACACCCGCTTTCGGAGATCAATTTTTGCGCCCCTAAAACTCGAAGAAATTTGCGCCCCCCTGAAGATTAATTTTTGTGCCCCCCCCCCCCTTAAGATGAACTGTGTGGCATGCTTAATACTGTTGCCGGTTTTGCGCCCCCTTGAATCAACTTTTCGCCCCTAATATTCGGACAGGTTTGCGTTGCGCCCCCCTTTNATCCAAGAAGCAGAGACGGCACCCGCCCCTTTTTTTCGATGACATCCCCTTCCTGCTCCAATCAAAACCAAGTGTTTCTTTAGATCTGGTCGGCGCTTACAACTATTGTCGCTCCGACAAGTTTCATGAAATATTCCTATCCTGAGATATATGATGGTAAAATCATGGTGTTGTTTAGTTCTCTCTCAGGTTATATTTTGTAAAATGTTGGGCCCCAATATCATTCGACTAACAATATTTTTACGCCGCCTTTTCAAAAATGTACATTTTCTATACTATATTTTCAGGATTTACTCCAAGTTCCTTATACTGTTTTTTTTTTCAGTTGTTTTGTTGACCTTTTTATTAGTTTAGTATATAAAAGGGTGAGTAAAGGAATTGGGCCTAATCAAGTAGAAACAATAATATCAATTTTAACAGTCAATTTACAAATTTCTTCGAGAATTGCAAAAGATTTTCGTCAACATGCAAAAAAAGATAGTCCGGCCGTGTCTGTCCGTTTTCTTTTCTTGGGAGACGTTGGTAGGCACAAATATTGTTTTTGCCCCGGACGCCCAAATATAAAATGGATACGCCACTACATCTATCCGTCGCCCTGGTCCTTCTAAAGTGGTCCACTTAAGCAGAAAAAAAAGAAAAGCATTGAAGAAAAAAACGTTCCCCTCCAACCCCATTTTTTTTCTTGCTTGCTTGTTTGCTCGCCTAACTGCTTGTTGTCCAAAAGAGGGTCCGCTCCGCCCGGTTTGGCACCCTCTGCCGAAATCCTGGCTACGAGCCTGCAAAACTAAATACTAGTAGTGTGATTTTTGTTCTTACGTTATGCACTTATGATCAATATGATACTTAATTTTCTATTAAGTATAATAAGTTTTTCTTGACACATCGACAATTATATACTTCATCGCAACCACTTCAAAATGTGTTTTTGTTTCACCGCACAACTTGGCTACTTCAGAGTAAACAATCCTTCCCGCCACTAATAACATCATTATCATATCATAGTACAAATTGATTCAAGTGGCTATGAAGGTTCATTAATTCATTTATTTATGTCATTAATTTTCATACCATCAAAAACCAATTACTCTAAAACCGCATTTAAAATAACAATTTATATTGTGTGTATGGATGTAAATTATACAGGGGCGGGAAATGAGTAGGAGTGGTTATAAGATGGATGTTGCTCAAAAGTTGCAATTGATCGCAAGTTCAGTTGATCGGAACACACCAATCAAAATCTTTGTTTCATGCGCGTCTTGTTAAATGCACATACCGTGCGCGAATGAAAATGCACGTTATAATGTGCAAACTTGCAGCGGATTTGCAGTTGATTTTGAACAACATATATACATATAGACATTAATATTATAAATATATGATACGTGTAGATAAATCCATCTGACATTATTGAAATGAAGGCTTTACAAAAGGTTATCCGGTTGTAGCATATTAAAATTCAAAGATTAGATCCGACTGCTACTGATTTTTTTTAAATGATATCAAATATTTCTTCACATCCATTGTAAAGTAGTAAAAATTGTGTTAGTCATTTTGTCCAATTAAAGGGCAACAGCTCCCATATTTTAGTGGGTTTTTTTTAATAATCTTTTTGCTCATTATAGTGCCCTATAGCCGTCCACAGGCAGGATGCGATAGCACCACCTTTTAGAAACATGAGCTATGCATACATCATGCGTGAAATAATAATGGTGCAAAATGCACCCCGAAAATCCGAAAATCTTTGAAACGCACCCCTTTTTTTTGGGGGGGGGGGTTGGGGTGNGGGGGGTCTGAAAATATTTGAAACGCACCCTTTTTAGTGGGGGGGATAGCTAGCGACGGTCCTACTTGCTGACCTGGGTTATTATTATCATTAATAGTATTATCATTGTTATAAGCGTTATTATCATTATTATTATTATTGTTGTTGTTATTATCATTACTGTTATCAATATCATTGTTGTTATCATTATTATCATTACTATTATTACTGTCATTATTATTATTATTATTATCATTATTATTATTATTATTATTATTATTATTATTATTATTTATTATTATCATTATTATCATTATTATTATTAATTTTTATTATCATTATTATTGTTCATGGGCGGATCCAAGATTTTTTTTTAAGGGTGGGGGCGTGGCACATGTATCGATTTGTTCCGAAAAATTGAGAATTAAATATTCTTAAATGCGATTTCTTGGCATCTAAGACCATATTTCGAAAAAAATATATATATAATAAGTGATATACCGTCTTATTCCCTCTCGTTTTCTCCTTTTTCTTTCATTATTTTTTGGCCGAAAAATAGGGGGCGTGCGCCGGGACGACCCCCTGGATCCGCTACTGTTGTTATTATCATTATTAATTTTTATTATTATAATTGTCATTAATATTTTTTTTATTTCGCCAGGATTACAAAACGATTTTCTTTAATCGTACTGATACCATAATCCGTAAACATATCGTTTATGTAAAATGTTCCATTGCCAAACGAACTGTGAAATGGAATGACTGTCGGAGACATGAGCTGATGTATTATTTCTGAAAATGGGGGGGGGGGGCAGAGAACAAATGGAAAATATACTAGCTTGAACGGAAAGTTTATTGATCTCTCATAAAATGCACCATTGAATAATTTGTTCCTTCAACTAATCAATACGCAATATGCATTGTTCTTAAAATAACGCGAAAATCACAACATGCATATCAGTCGATTATAAAGCAGCGATACATCGACAGATTATATCTTTCTGAAAAGACATTTTGAAGCGATTTACTCCCGGATAATATTAATCCCCTGAGTAACACCTGAGTAAAAGGAACAATAGAGCAAGGCAGAGATGCTAAGGTATACAATACAATACTGGCAAAGAACAATGACAATTGTTGGACTTGTTCTTTTGTGTGCTGAGATTATTGGGCGGGGAAAATGAATCAATCTCGAGTTGCATCTGGACAAACTTGAAGGGACCTTTTTCGAAGAATAGATATTGAATACATGTATCATCTGAAAGTTCGTTTAAACGTTTCCCGAGTTGTAGGTTCAGTTTAATGCCAATTTCCACAAAATTTCCTTCATTTCACCCTATAACATTTGCAGTATTATTCACCCCATAAACACTGATAAAAGTGCTCGTCATTAAGATGCCGCCCCCCCCCCCCTCGATAAAGATGCTGTAAGGAATTTGATTTCTCACAACCGCCCACATCGCATGATACACAACACATTCAAGCCCTCTCCAGGACAGCGCTTACGCTTTTTGTGAGAGTACTCATTCAAGATTCAAGATTCAAGAAGTAGCAGTAGAAGACGTTTTTGAAGAAGGGGATTGGGTGGATTTCTCGATCCTCCTGAACTAGCTTCCCAGTGCCAATTACACGGAATATTCTGTATCATCTCCTTCTCGCTAGGACTTATTTGGCACGTCTACTTGCCAATGTGTGCAAAAGAGGGTGCAATAAGAGGGTACTGGCACTGCCCTTGTCGGAAGCTCAGACCAATCTCAGACTAAACCGATTTTCATCAAACCTGGCGAAAAAAAATAGCCCATGTACTTTCTTATTAAGGTACTTCACTGAAAGACACCATAGTTTCAAAATTCCCACGATATCGATCGATCGGTCGGGACCGACGATCGACGATTGGATTGTCCATCTGATCAATGATGATTCACGTGTGTAATTTTCGGGATTTGTCATGGCAACTGAGATTTTTTACACTGAAAGTGAAGCCGAGAAGCTTGGGTATGATACAGATGTTGAAGAAAACAAAGATAAAGTACAGAACTGCCCAAGAAACCTATCGCTCAACAGATTTCGAGGAGTGAGAAGAGATGATAACGACTCAAATCACGGAGGCCTGAGCGGTGGCCACCGGACATACCGGGGAGATCGTCGGCGCGCAAACGGCGCAGAGTCTGATCACTCCAATGACCGCGACCGTGCCTCAATCAGCTCTAACAACAACAAGGATAGGAATGCAGTGATGTATCTTCCTTCAACTGACTCAGACAATGATTTCGATTCTCCCAGGCCTAGGCCAAGCTACTCACAAGAAGATAACAGGATGCAGTCCAGCATCAGTCATGTTCGTATCAGGAAAAAAGTGACAAAGACAACGCCAAAAATATTAGACAGGTCCAATTTTCCCAGTTCTGGCAGCGATCTGTTGAGTGATGGCAGTAGTTGTGATGATGATGAGACTTCATTTTCAAGGAATGGCAGAATAACAGACAGAAAGGAATTGCAGGTAATGTGGCATTTCGTATGCAGCAAGTTTTCATTATCCAAATTTCATCAAATTACATCAAGATTATCAAAATTGTTATTAATATTGGCATCTTTGTCACCTTCACTAATGTCAATTAATTATGATTAAGTTTCAGCTAAATCAGTTGAATCTCTGGCGTTCGCTGGTTCTGTAGTGTTAGCGATTGCGAAGTTGCTGCAGGAAACTAAAGTTAGTGCCATATTTCTGATCATTATCATACATTAAAAATGAGGTTATCCCCACGGCCGTACAGTACAGAAATTCGGCGCTATCTTTATTTTTCTGCAGCGGCTTCGCGACCGTGAACATGACAAACGAATGCCAGAGATTCAACCGATTAAACTTGAACTTAATCATGATTAATTGACCTCATTGAAGGTGAGAAAGGGGTCAATATTATAAATAAACAATGGCCTAAACAATTTTGATAATCTTGATGAAATTTGGATAATTAAAACTCGCTGGATACAAAGGTGCATTAGCGCCGGTAATGCCTTTATTCTTTGAATTGAAATTGTTCTAACCACCCGAAGTTGGTCACGAAGAAGACGAAGTCGAAGAGACGACGTTTGTTACACACTTCTCTTCAAGCAGTTTAATATCTTGTTTTAAAACCCCACTTTTTCAAACGTTTGATATTTAATGCAAAAAAAATAATTCTTTTTTAGGTGCAAGAACTGGTACATTTAACATTTATTGATTCAACCTATTGAATATTAAAAAATGCATGTATTGGTTAAAATAGATTCTTAAAAACAATATTTAGTTATGATGTACATGTAAGTCTATGAAGGTATGCACCTTATTTCTGAGTGAATGTAAAACAATAAAAACTCTAATTTAAACAAAGAATCTGGTATCACTTAAAGGAGAATATTCAGAAGAATATCTTGAAATAGAAGTTGAGCACAAAAAAAGCACAAAATATCTCTTTTAGGAACAGCTTCCGACAATGTCTTAAAAACTTAGTTTTTGGAACACATTTATAGGCAGGCTCTTTTTCGAGTAAATAAAGGACAATTGTCAACTCTAATGTTTTACTCAATAATGTCGCATAAATTCTATAGATTAATATGAAATACATGTACATGTAGCATAGAATCATTAGGATTAATTTGTAAAAACTTACAATTTTTTCCCGATTCTTAGATACATGAAAGGAATTATAGTCGCAACAGCTTCCTTTGTCCCATGCATACACAAGTCTAAGAATTTGCCGAGCACATATTGGCCATAAACACAACGCGCATGTTGGATGCGCGCCTTTTTGTTCCGCGGGCCTTTATATGAGCGAACAACATAATAAGATACAATACGTGTACATCATATCGTGTGATAAAGTTTTGCCAATTTGCATGAAAACCATGGTTGGTTTTACTTGAAATATTCAGAACTTTCTTCTTTCTTTACTTCAACCTTTTTTATCTGTTTGTCTAATGTTTGCGGTTTTATAATCAAAGCAAGAATTTTCTGGCTCAGACCCATCCTTTAGAAAATGTGTTCCTGTACAATATTTTTGTTTTAATTCTTATATTGATTACTCCTGCCAAAGTTTTTTTAGTGTATTCCTGTCTGATAATTTTAATGAAATTCTGGGACAGTTTGATTACCATAATCATCATCCGTATATATGTGTATTGTAAGATTGTAAATTTAAATCATACAATGTACACACTCTACCTGCTTAAAGTAAATTGAGGACTCAAATTAGCCTATTGAGACAGCCCGAAGTATGTAACTGCCTTGCATGCAGTCTTTGTTTGCCTGGTGCCATCTTCCTATGTAATTATTTTTGCCTTGAGTAGAAAAGTGCCATTTATTAAACTGACCTCGCATACATGTACATACTCTACAAACAGTACCATAACAACACAGAAGTTATGCTCCCAGGTAGCACATACAGTGTACACGTTTATGTACGATAAGGCCAAAAGGTTTGGTTGTTTAGTTGCCTCCAAATGTCTTTTTTTTTTCAAAGAGCCTGAGTTGGTGAGAAAAAGTTGTTTTTTTCTTTCTATTTTATTTCTTTGGGAACACATTTCATGTGAAAGCCCAAGAACATCTGAGAATGTCTTTTTAGGTCGCATTTCACATATTTTGTTAGGTGATTTTTTTAAAATAATTTGAATGGAAAGTGAAATTACCAAAATAAAGTTCATATGGGGCCATTTTGAGAGCAAAGGAGGTCGAGGGCAACCAAATAAATTTTTCTCTTGGCCAAAGTACATGTACATGTGCAAGACTACAATTTCACTGTCTCATTGTGGAAGAATTCCTATCGAAGATTACCCCCTCTGTAGAATAGAAGTGATTGAGCCCGGAGATGATACACCCAGAGTGTAAATTATGTATGCGTTTTCCTTTTGTATTTTGTTATAGAAAATCTGAACCATTGTTATCTAAAGAAGGTCCTTGAAAATTCTTTACTTTGTGTGAAATTTTATTACAGAAAATGTACCAAGATATTTGATTTGTTTTGTCCTTAACATAAAGTTAACAATTTTTTTCAGAGCGTCAAAACCTCTCTCCATTTTTAAAAAGGGAATTAGGCCAAGGAGAAAATGAATTCCAAAGAATACCATTTTTTAATGTGTTGGTCAGTAGGAAAAAGTAAATGATTATTTTCTATTTTTTAGGTTTGAATGTTTATGTGGACCACCTTTGAATCAATCCCAATTTCATTGGGCAGATTATTGGGGGGATTATATGGTGTACCCTTCAGATCTCGGCTGTTGCCGAAAATCAGCGTGTACAGTATATAGCCTGTTAGGTAAACTACAAGAATGTGGAGTCAATCTTTTTTTGAAATCCACTTATTATTCTAAGTTCTGTTCGAAATTATATATATGAAAATTTAGCAAAGAAATTTGGGCTCCATCGGGATTCGATCCCGAGACCTCTGGATTGCTAGACCCGCGCTCTACCGCTGAGCTACAGTGTATGGCAAGCCCTTATGCGGTGTTCGTCCCAGAAATCCCTTTCAATGCTCTAGTGGTCAGAAGCTATTAGAACCTGGCATAAACCCGAGGCTGAAAACAACCGGGAGTAAATGCGAGGGATCACGGTGAAGTGATGCATCTTTTGACAATATATAATTGATTTATGTGTAATAAAATAATGAAATTCATAAATATTTATGAATCATTAAAATACAACTCCAAACATCCTAATCTTTTGTGAAGATACTCGTAGTAATATTCTTACATGAAATAAATTAACAAGAAAAAATGGTATTATAACAGTCAAATTTTACATACATTATATTCTTATATTTCTATTTATTTCTTTCGTTTTTCAACCTCATTATTTTTTTCAATGACATTATTACACGTACAATGTAGAGCCATAGAAATTAAATTTTTTCAATCATTTCAGTCATTGAATTGAAAAATAGGCCAGTATTTATGATTTTTATCACTGAATACACAATTTTAATTGACTTTGTATGTACATGAAATCACGTTTCTAAACCGTATTCAACCTGACAAAACTGGTTTAAATGCACGGAACGTCTAATGTCGGAACAACATACGCGTAAAGGGTCACTGCAAATTTGATCGCAAAAGGCTGAGCAAGAATTGAAAGAAAAGAGTTGCAAAAAAGTAATTGTGCAAGCTTTTCGTGTATCTTACGTCCTATGAAAAATGTTCAGGGGGCCGAAAAAGACCTCCTCCCATGAGATTAAGATTAACTTTCACTTTGGAAATATTTTAGCTGTGCAGAAAAGAGAAAAGGCGGAGAAATCTCACCAGGAAAAACAAGGAAGACATAATGATGAAAAAAGGAGAATGGAGAGAGTGAGAAAAAGAGAGGGGTTGATAAAAGAGTGACAAAAGTGACGATTAAAAGAGAGAGGAAGAGAGCGGGAGAGAGAGACAGTCAGAGAGAATTCGGCATACAGAGAAAAAAATAAGTCTGCCTGAGAGAGAAAAAAAAGAATGAGAGAGAGTGTGACAGAAGGAGACAGATATAATTTTTATTGGAATCAAATATCACAAAACACAATAATAACATATGATTGGCAAGATTGAAACACAATAATCACAATCAATTAAAAAATAAGAATAAAACAAAAAAGGAGGCAGAATAAAGAGTATGATTAAAAAGGTGTATGTAGTTCAAGACCGAACCCAGCAGACCAAATTGAGATATTAAACAGAAAAAACGATTAAAACAAAGCGACAAAGTCTTCCACATCAAACATCGTTTCAACCTCCTTTCCTTCACTCAACCAGTCCCCCTCCCCCTTTCACTCTATCCCCATAGAGAGACAAACATTTGTGTAAGAGAGAAAATATAAGATAATTTTAAAGCGTAAGAAGAGAGAAAGAGAGAGACAAAACTTGTTTGAAAGAGAGATATGTAAGGTCATTTTAAAGCGTGAGAAGAGGGAGGGAGAGAGAGAGAGAGAAAAGTTGTATGAGAGAGAGAAATGTAATAAAGGTAATTTTAAAGTGTGAGAAGAGAGAAAGAGAGAGAGGCAAAACTTGTATGAAAGAGAGAAATGTAAAGGTCATTTTAAAGCGTGAGAAGAGAGAGAGAGAGAGGGAGAGGGAGAGACAAAAGTTGTATGAGAGAAAGGTAATATTAAAGTGTGAGAAGAGAGAAAGAGAGAGAGAGAGGCAAAACTTGTATGAAATATGAAAGAGAGAAATGTAAGGTCATTTTAAAGCATGAGAAGAGAGAGAGAGAGATGGAGAGAGAGAGACAAAAGTTGTATGAGAGAGAGAAATGTACAGTGTAAGGTAATTTTAAAGTGTGAGAAGAGACAAAGAGAGAGAGGCAAAACTTGTATGAAACAAAGAGAATGGGAGAGAGAGAGAGAGAGATAAAAAGAGGAAGAGGAAGTACATTAAGAGATTGTGAGACTGTCCCCGTAATAGAGCATGATGCAATTTAACCTAGAGCAACCTGTCTGTTCCTGATTGGCTGGATGCATCAATGAATACCACAATGAATACCACATTATTGCATTACAAGTACACGCCCACAATGGTAAAATCCCTCTGTGCCTTCTGTTTACTATCTGCTTACTTATCCACATGTGTGTCTGGATATTGATTAGCATACATGTACATGTATCATTTTTTGTGGCTCCGTTAATTTGAATCTCTTTGGAGTGCCTAGTTGCTTTGGTATGGATGCCTTCTGATACAAAAGAAGGACATCGCTGAGAAATTGACTACTTGTTTGCTGATTTCAGCATAAATTAATTGATCTGAATTCTATAGGAGCATAACGATTTGTGATATCAGTGAGATATTAATTTCCTGCTACCAAATGAGAACTTGTTGAATATGATCGTGCTTGGATACCGGTATAGTTTTGATGCATCATTGTTGGACATACATGCTAGTGCAGTTGTTCCTGGTTCCTACAGTGTAGAGCATTTAATACTCTGAAGCATTTTCTGTGAATGCAATTTAGATATAAAATGGATTGTTTATGTATTGATCGCTTTGTGGGATATCGTGATACGCTTCTCTGCATTTTCAAAGACCAGCCCATTGTACATGTAGGTGCATATATGCCATCTGTTGCTCACACAATGGCCTGCACGTGACCAACTGAGAAACAGTTAAGGACATATTTTGCACCAATTATCAATATCATAATAGTGTTGTCGACACATGCACAGACTACCGTTAGAAATCATGGGTGCTACGTCGGCAGATAACGAACTACCAGTTTTGGATTATTATGGCTCCAGTACTTTAGTGAGTATTCTTCCCTCTAAAGCCCCTTACCCCTCCCCCTCCCCCAACAAAAAAATTGTTTGGATACCCAAGAATGTAATTTGTTTTAAAATTGGGTTTGTCTGTCCGCAAATAGTTTTGTTTCATATTAATCATATTTACGTACAGGTACTACATTTTTTGATACATCTCATACTGTATAAAATAAGAATAAGAAGGATGTTCGGTATTTCAGATGCATTTTATTTACCTTATTTTATTGTGATTCATATCTCACACTAAATAGTTGAAAGTATTAATACAAAAAAAAAATACAAACGCACCTTCATTTTGAACATCAATCACTACAATGATCTCTCATTTGAACCATCTCAATGGTTTTAGATTGAGAAAGATAAATTCCTTTGCTGCTGGTGTACAAATGGGTGAATATCCAAAGCTGAGTAACTTTTTTTTTTTTTTTTTTTTTTTTTTTTNTTCAAGGAATAAAGATTCCTGCCAGGTACCCATTCACCCCACCTGGGTTGAGTGCAGCACACTATGGGTAAATTTCTTGCTGAAGGAAATTAACGCCCTGGGAGAGATTCGAACCACCGACCCTCTAGTTAAGAAGCGAGAGTCCGAACCACTACACCACGGCGCTCCCATAAAAATGTAATTTGTTTTAGAATTGGGTTCGTCTGTCCATATTTACATGTATGTACTTCATTTTTTTAGAATACTGTACATCTCATGTATAAGATAAGACTAAGAAGGGTGTTCAGCATTTCAGATGCATTTTGTTATATTTACGCACTTCATTTTTTTAA
Source organism: Temnopleurus reevesii (assembly GCA_036244855.1). Taxonomy (NCBI): domain Eukaryota; kingdom Metazoa; phylum Echinodermata; class Echinoidea; order Temnopleuroida; family Temnopleuridae; genus Temnopleurus; species Temnopleurus reevesii. Next base: position 63,731 of record BQKZ01000819.1, read on the forward strand.
ATACATCTCATGTATAAAATAAAACTTAGAAGGGTGTTCAGCAGTTCAGATGCATTTTATTTACCTTATTTTATTGTGATTCTTATCTTACACTAAATAATGGAAAGTAACAAGTAATACAAAAACAGAAAAATACAAACACACTTTCATTTTGAACGTCAATTACTACAATGATATTGTATCTCTCATTTGAACCGTCTCAGTGGTTTTAGATTGAGATAGATAGATTCCTTTGCTGCTGGTTTACTAATGGGTGAATATCCAAAGGTGAGTTACAACTTTATTTGAGAGGTACATTACTGATTTACTTTAGTCTTGGTTTTTATTGTCAGAAGAAACGACCACTTTTGTAATGTAGCCAAGATGTATTCACGTTTGCCTCAACAGGAATTACAGTGTATGTATTCCGAATGCCTTTTTTGCATGATACATTAACATTTCTAGGTTGGACAAACATTGTAGCTTGCCCAACGTAGCAACAACCACTGCCTGCAATCCACATCTCTTTTATTGAATACGTTTATTTGTTATCAGGTGAATAGATTATGATAGATTGTCATTGTGCATTTGATGAAGAAGTGTGCATAAACTTTGATTACAGTATTACAAAGTTGGTCTGTTGATTGGTGAACCTATCAATAAACAAATCTTTTTGGTACTGACATTTCTAGAATGCTATGAATTGGTGTAATAAACAGGATGATAAATATGGATTATATAGTATTTCAATCACCATTCCATTCACCAACTTCCCCTAAAATTCATCCATTCAAATCAACAGTTTAACACAGGGAATAATTTTCCTGGTATCGCATCACAATTTGCTATGAATTTTACATGTAGCAGGATTGCTATTGAAAATATATGTTGTGTAGCAACTTTTTCACATAGGACTGTATAGTAAAGTATCGGAAAAGTTTCTGCAATGTCTAAAACTGCTAATCAAATGTGAAAGGTAAAATCATTCCCTGTAACAACGAAACCACAATGAATCAAATACATATTTTGCAAAGTTCATACATTTGCGCCTTTCAAAGGGATTTTAATAGATTTTTCAACTTAAATAATTAATGATGCAATAGATGTAGGGAGTGATTTTTGTGATATCGCATCGCAATTTGCTAAAAGGATGTTTCGTTTATCAAATTTTTCACATTAAAATTTACATTTGAATATTGAAAATGTTTCTGTAATGTCTATAAAAACTTCTAATCGAATGTAAAAAGTAACATTATTCCCAGGAAGTCACATGAATTAGTCAAATATTCAATTTCACAATGCATGATTTATTTCATTAAAATTATATGCATTGATGAATAGGCAATGTAATTTTTATTTTCCACTTCTACTAATTGTTTGGGATTATTTATTCAAGGAAATCGGGATGGAAAGAGTGCACTTTGTCTATTAAAAAGAAATTAACCAGGCACGAGTTTACAATTTGCGAGTATGATCAATAGTGTGGAAATGTTCATGTAGATTACACTTTTAGGGTGCTTTCTGTGTTTATATTTCAATATTTTAGCGTACAGATATTTTTTGGATTTCGGGTCTGTTCAACAAATAGTGAGCCTTTATTTTCACGATTTTAAAAATGTTTGTACAGGAATGTGCGTCATACAGAGTGGAATTTTTCACGAGGCCCAGAACTAAAAAAGAGTGTAAATAAAACTGCGGTGAAAATTTCAGCTTATTTGTGTATGTCAGTTTGCATTTGGTGTTGGTTACTATAGGCAAATAATGCCTACTGCAAAAGCTATATACCAATACATGTATGCACCACCTTTTGTACAATGGTGATTGCGATGTTATTATTTTTGAGAAATTTGCCAAATTTTACACAATTTCATTTTGTTGATGATGGGCCTGAAAACTTTCCCTATTGTTGCTTTATCGTGGCTACCATTGCAACCTTCCATTCACATTCAATACCCCCCTCCCTGGGTTGAGTGCAACATATGTGTTGTATAATGTTGCTAAATATGGAGAGAACAATCACATTCAACGTAAAGATATGCTTATAACCATCCCCAACAGATGGACCTGTAGGCAAAAAATAAAAATTTTGAACTTCAGGTATCTTTTAAAAACAAATATTGACGATTGAAAAGAAATCATTTCAATGAAAATGAGCAAATTCAATGGAGATGTTGAACTGAAATCATTATCAAAGAATGAAATGTGATGAAGTTAATCATGACAAAATGTAATTTTCCTATTTGACTACCTGAAAAGATTAACTTGTAAACCTCTCTCATGAATAGTCCATTGAACTTTCATGATGTCTTAACGACGAATGGTGGAATATGGCCCATCTGTTGAAGCTACGTTATCAATTTAGTCAATATTTTAAATAGATTCATTTTCAGGAAAGATGTGATATTATCACTGTAAAATATCAAATAGATATGATTGTATGTTTAACCTTGATGTTCGCTGCATTTTGTGCATCATTACATGTATATGATTGAATTGATGATAAAGAAGTTGTCAATCATTCCATATGCTTGTCTTTGTGGGACTGTGACGTAAATGTTCAAAGATGTAAATGATCTGTAGATACATTATCACTTAAAAGGTTTATTCATCATTTATTTTATAATTGTTATGCTTGCAGTTGGTTTTATTTCTGCTAATTTCACCACCCTGAAGTTGCTAAATATTTTTACCCTTTAGAAACTAGAATTGAGGAAAGATATTGCACATGTACATGTATGAACAACCTATTATCATGTTAACAGGTCTGAATTCACTTAAATTCTTCATGGCCTTGGCTTTAGAAGACCTTTCCGTTCGCACATGCCCACAAAGTGGAATTATAAACTCTAGTTCACACCAAAATGACTGGTCCTAACTCCACCACAGGTTGCAACGAATGTCAAGTTTCAAAGGGAATTTCCCCAAGTTTTGAAATTGCGAAATACCTAGATTATAACTTACATACCACCCGTCAAGGAAGTATTTGAGAAGGGAATTGGAGGACAATGGTGTTTATCATGTGTAGACAAGATCATTGCACAAATGGTTTTGTGATTTTTAGACAGTACATGCATGGGTAAATCATTATGCCTTTCCTTCAAAATCTGCTTGGAAGTATATATTGGACCTGATAGTTTCGACAGTCGAGTTCACACATAGAGCCGAAACCCTAAGGTTTTAGACATTTCGATAGTCGTACGGATGCTTAAATACGTGCAGCAAGTAGGTGAGTTGTTTAACTTGCCAAGGCGCCTTTGTTTTGGTCGAAAAGATGGGAGGGCAAATTGTACAAATAATAATAATAATAATAATAACTAGACATTTAATTCGTCATGAGGACGAATTAGGTGGTCTGTCGTTAAATCCTTTAATAATGAGTCATTTTAGATGGCATTGTAAACATATTATGTGTCAAGTTTAAAAATAACTTGAAACGTATGCCGTGAATGTGAATGATTTCAGTTAGGCAACGTTTGATTCATAATAGGATTTTAGAAAATGACGTCTAGATGACGACACGGTGATGACACGACCTTGAGCTAAATGTGGGATTGTGAATTTATTTTGAATTAATTGTTAGGCAACAACATATTGCAAGGACAAATAATTGCAAGAAAGAATAAGAGAGATTTTGCAAAAGTAAAAAAATGGGGCACAATAAAGTTTTCATCAGAAATCGTTTCTCGTAAAGATTACATGTGAAGAAGGTTGAAATTGACATGGCTTTATATATCGTAAAATTTCACCATGTTTACGTTGTCACACAGAAAAATACTGAGATTTAAATGGAGAGAATTTTGTCAGCTACAAGAGATCAAAGTTTCGGCACATGACGACCAATATTGACTGCTAATCGACAAATTTGCATTAAATTTTTAACGCAATTTTAAAAATATGAAATTTTTAGTTTAGGCGACATTTTGATGATGACAAAATGTTTATGAAGGGTCAATGGCACAACCACAACTGATAGTTAACATGTGTGCGCGCAGATTAGAAATTATGTGTAAAAAGGGAGAAATTGACATGCCCATATATATTGTTAAAATATACTGGGTTAACTTTGATAGACTGACAAATACTGAGCATTTATTTCATAGCATATTTCTTCTGCTGCAACATATCAAAATCTGGGCAGGAGATCACCAATATTGACAATGTAATTGAGAGATTTCCATAAATGTGTAACGCCATTTTGAAAAATTATATCGGACAAAAATTATTACCATGTTTGTCATTAAATTTCCAACATGTTAAGTACCAATAATGTCATACTTTTACTGACGCATTATATCAGTGACCTTTGACCTTTACAAAAGATTGCAAGATATTTATTTTAAAAATGCGACATCAACCTCCATTTTTCTTGATGGTAATGATTAATACCATGACTACGACAATTAGAGAAGAAAAAAAAAGTTGTGTATAAGTGTCAGAGGCGGGAGTCGAACCGGGGTCTTTAAGGTTGGGAGGAAAACGCCTTAACGATTGAGCTAAGGTGTTTCGTATTAACTACGCATGTAAATTGAATATATGACCCGTATATCCCGACCGCAGGGCTTCGTAACTACTTATATGTCGATTTGCGACAGACCACCTAAAAAATCCGTAGAAACATAATAGGTGATCTGTCGATTTGCGACAGACCACCTAATAATACAAGAAAGAAATTACAATTTTTGAATTTAACCTTAGAGATATCAATTTAATCACTTTATTTTACCAGAAAATTCTGTGCTTATGTGCAAGAGAATTCATCAGGCTACAACATACCTCAAGGGTGAAGGATTCGGAGCAATAATAAGGGAGATATTACAGAAATAAGACCAGGGTGCAGAATCAAGTTTTAATCAGAAATCATTTTCCATAGAGATTACGTGTAAAACGGGAGAAATTGACATGCCTATACATATCGTAGAAATACACCATGTTGCCGTTGCCAAAATGAAAGACGGTTATTTTATGATTTGTACA
>BQKZ01000819.1:69072-84395 GCA_036244855.1 Temnopleurus reevesii
TGAAGTTTATGTTATGTATATTTTGTTATTTTTTTACTGTTATTTATGAAGTTATTGTTGTTACTGTAAATTTACAAAATGGCGTCTAGATGACGTCATCATTGACCATTCGCATAAGCAATGGATGCATGTACGTGTCCTCGATAGACTCCATCGATGACTCGAATGACATTAGTTATGACCTTGTTATTTTTGAGATATCGTTGACCAAAGTTTTGGGAATAAAAATAAATTAAAACTATACATTTAATTCGTCATGTAGACGAATTAGGTGATCTGTCCTTAATTAGGTGGTCTGTCATATTTGACAGATCACCTATTGTAATGTTAGTGTTTAAAATGATAGATATGATGAAGAAAAAAAAATATGTCACAGCTGGTACTTGAACTCACGACCTTCATATTAAGAAAACTACGATTTTCCCCATTGATTAATACATGCAGGAGTTTCTCCATAGGATATTACACGCAAATCAGGACTGGGATTCTCGTGTCATACATTGTGCAGAAAATTTCGATATGATCCCGACGTCTGATTAAAAAATAAATGGCACACTCCCGATAGGAAATATTCTCAGCTACAACATATTAAAAGCTGGGCAAAAATCGACCCAGAATAAAGGAGCTGCTGCTCTTAAAGGGAAAGAAGTTAGAATCCGGATATTACCAAGATTCGTTTCTCATAGACTTTGTGTGTAAAACTGCGGAAATTGACATGCCTATATATATCGTAAAAATACACCATGTTACCGTTGTCAAAATGAAAACCGTGGTTACTAATTCTGTAGACAATTGTCTTAGCTATAACATATCAAAAACTGGGTCCGAAACAGCCAATAATAACAGAGTTATGGACAAAATTGCATAAAACTATGACGTCATTTTCGAAAAAAAATGAAATTTTGAGTTTAGGCGCCATTTTGATTACGTCAGAACGTTTATGAAAGGTTAATGACACATGAAAACATATCTACAACTTTAACTAAACATGTTCATGAAAAAAAAATTGGGGGTTAACGGACTATTTCTAGAGCTACAATGATTTTAGTATAGTCATGATGCGCGCGGGCGCGGAAAACTTTGTCGGGCTGTAATTTCCTTAATAATGGTCGTAGAAAGTTAAAAAAAAGAAATCAACTTAATGAGAATTTTATGCTCTATCAGAATATACCAAGAAATTTGGCTATTTGAAGCAGCATCATGGTAAAACGTGCGATGACGCGCGCGTACCCGTGTGCGCGCGCAAATTTTTAAAATGCTAGAAATGACCTAAAACGTATGGAGACTTGATACTAGGTCATTTTGAGCATTTTTAAATTTCAACGCGCGCATACGCGCGCGTAATGACGTTTACATGACCTTTGACGGTAGGGCTAGTTAGAAGGTTACAAGAAGTTTGTGTCATGTAAATTTAGTTAATTTTTTATTGTTATTAAAGAAGTTATTGTTAATAACGTAAATTTACAAAATGGCGTCTAGATGACGTCATCATTAGCCAAAGGAGTACAAAAATAGAGACTCGGGTCTACTTGATAGACCTGATAGATAACTTATATGACAATTGTTATGGATGCGTCAATTTTGAGAAATCGTTGACCAAACTATTTGTAATAAAAATAAAAATGAAAAAAATAATAAGAAGAAAATTCGTACAAACATAATACATGTAGGTGATCTGTCAATTTGCGACAGATCACCTAATAATAATAGATGTGATTCATAATGCGCCGAATCCATCATGCTGGATGCTCAAGGCGCAGTAGAGAATAGTAGAGGAAAGTTAGAGGAAAGGTTGAAGGTAGAAGGTAGAAAGGTAGAAAGAATGCTGCTTGAGTTGGATTTATGAGTTGCCTTGACTTGCCTTGGTGCCTTTTTAAGACAAGAAGGCGAGAATGAGACGTACACAATCCCGCCTTGGCACTGCATGTGTAAGCTTCAGTAGGTCTGTAGTATTTTCTGAAACCTTGAGGCGTCAGCTCTGAGTGTGAACCGTACTTGCTTCCAGGGCTAGGGATCGTCATAGGTCTGTAACTCTGAGAATTCATAACTTTTGAATGGATAGTCTGATTTTGCTCAAATTTTTACAGTTCATCTGATTTTTCTTCATTCAACGAGAGCATGATAATTCCAGAGCTTGGNAAATGTAATTTTCCTATTTGACTACCTGAAAAGATTAACTTGTAAACCTCTCTCATGAATAGTCCATTGAACTTTCATGATGTCTTAACGACGAATGGTGGAATATGGCCCATCTGTTGAAACTGCGTTATCATTTTTGGTCAATATTTTAAATAGATTCATTTTCAGGAAAGATGTGATATTATCACTGTAAAATATCAAATAGATATGATTGTATGTTTAACCTTGATGTTCGCTGCATTTTGTGCATCATTACATGTATATGATTGAATTGATGATAAAGAAGTTGTCAATCATTCCATATGCTTGTCTTTGTGGGACTGTGACGTAAATGTTCAAAGATGTAAATGATCTGTAGATACATTATCACTTAAAAGGTTTATTCATCATTTATTTTATAATTGTTATGCTTGCAGTTGGTTTTATTTCTGCTAATTTCACCACCCTGAAGTTGCTAAATATTTTTACCCTTTAGAAACTAGAATTGAGGAAAGATATTGCACATGTACATGTATGAACAACCTATTATCATGTTAACAGGTCTGAATTCACTTAAATTCTTCATGGCCTTGGCTTTAGAAGACCTTTCCGTTCGCACATGCCCACAAAGTGGAATTATAAACTCTAGTTCACACCAAAATGACTGGTCCTAACTCCACCACAGGTTGCAACGAATGTCAAGTTTCAAAGGGAATTTCCCCAAGTTTTGAAATTGCGAAATACCTAGATTATAACTTACATACCACCCGTCAAGGAAGTATTTGAGAAGGGCATTGGAGGGCAATGTTGTTTTTCATGTGTACACAAGATCATTACACATTAAAATTGTGTTAATATTTAGACACTACATGTACATGCTTAGGTAAATCATTATGCCTTTTCTTCAAAATCTGCTTGGAAGTATATTGGACCTGATACTTCACACTTGGACCGAAATTCAGAAATTTAGAAATCTTGATAGTTGTAAGCTTTTAATTACATGTGCAGCAAGTAGATGAGTTGTTTAACTTGCCAAGGCGCCTTGTTTTAGTCGAATAGATGGGAGGGCAAATTGTACAAACTTGCCTTGGTGCCTTTTTAAGACAAGAAGGCGAGAATGAGACATACACAATCCTGCAGTGGCACTGCATGTTTAAGCTTCAGTAGATCTGTAGTACCTGTAGTTTCTGAAACCTTGAGGCTTCGGCTCTGAGTGTGAACCGTACTAGTAGTATATTGCTTCCAGGGCTAGGGATCTTCATAGGTCTGTGACTCTGAAAATTCATAACTTTTGAATGGGTAGTCTGATTTTGCTCAAATTTTCAGTTTGTTCATCTGATTTTTCTTCATTCGACGAGAGCACGATAATTCCAGAGCTTGGTTTCCCTTTAAATAAGATGGGGGAGGGGGGGGGGAGAGGCTCTACTTGTACCAATCGTACCTAGTTATTATCCTACTGTACAATTCATAACACAATGGACTGAGCTATGTACAATGTGTGTACATGTGATATGGAATTATCCCAAATACATGTATTCTTTTCATTTTATTCCGTACCAGTAAGTTTGATTGGCCTATTATATTATCATCATATCATCATTATATCTACATACATGATTGTTGGAATTAGGATTCATGATTTATTGGTTGTCTTGAATTTCAGTAGGATTGCCTCTAGATAAATAACAAAGCATTCAGGGTCCAACCGAGTATGTTCGTTTAGCAACTAAATGGAAAGAGAAGGAAGAGTGCATGCAGAGTGGGTGAGAGAGATGCAGAGAAATTAACAGATCTATGTTGAAGAAAGGGAGTGGAGAAAGATGAAAAGAGAGAGAAAGAGAAAGTGACAGACAGAGAGAGAAAGGACTGTGTTTCCTTTTTAATTGTTTATTCACAAATGGTTGTTATACCAGCAACATGAGTTTATTGTTCTCAGATGTATTCTGTAAAATGCATCTGCCCTGTGCCTGATTTGAAGCATTATATTATTAATTTTTGTATCGTGAAGTAGGGTACACAGAGAACAGACATAATAATAATAATAATGATAATAATAATAATAGTGGCTACTTGTATAGCGCACAGGTCCACCTTTCGGTGCTCATGGCGCTTATACAATTCTGCTTATATTTCATCTACGTTTTGGTTTATTTTTAGCAAATATTACAAGTTTTTATCCCAGAATAGGTTCTACAGATCAATCTACTTCATAAAAAAAATATTATCTATGGATCTTAGTTCTCTCCATTATCGTGGAGCTGCCATATAGTAGGATTTTATCATATTTGTTAGGACTTTTCTATGGCAATTGGACTCTCATAGGACAAAATATGTCTTCAGATCCTTAAGATTCAGTGTTGGAAAAATGTTTTGGAGGTACATGTAAGTATAGGATTTTTATTGTGAAGGATTTTTCATGCTATACTGGCAGCTCTCATCACCACCAGTGTCCATGTTCACCCCATTTATGGATAAGAAATAATGTCTTTTTTGCGAGAAACAATGTCTTTTTTCTTTTCCCATGTTTCTAGGAGGGTGCTGTTACAGTCAGACATGTAAGGAAACATCACAAGGCTCGTCACAAGAACGACACAACAAAGATGAAATCGCTGGATCATAAGATGGCCGCCTACGTGACGAGTGCCCATCGTTCCTCTCCAAAGGACCCTGCGTTATTCCAAAGAACTAGTGACCTCGATGGTATGATACCAGTGAACTTGAATTTTCGAATAAGTGCGTTGATCCCCTCTTCGCACATAAACAGAGATGACAGGATTCCCCCGAAGAGGAGAAAGAAAATGTCACTGTCGGATTCCGAAGCCGTATCCGATAACGAAGTTCAAGAGGAGCCCATGATGGCTAAATTTCAAGATAAGCCCGTGGAGGTTCATGATGATAGAACTAGAATGTCACAGAGCGATGAGATCTTTATCATATCTGATAGCTCGTTTGATGATGAAGTGAGTCAGGTAAGAACTAAGAGTCCTTCAAAACGAAGAATGAGCGACTCTGACGTGATTTGCATAGACTCAGATTCAGATCATAGAGCCTCTCCACAATCTCGAGAACCCGTTCACGTTGGCACATTAAGTGAAGATGATGAGGCATTTGTCAATGAACGTTCCAAGTCAGTTGACTCATTAGAGTCAGGTCATGATGATGATCACGATGATGATGTCGACTACGATTCCGACTCCAGTGAGCTCCCGGAGTGTCCTATTCTTGAGCAAATGTCTAGTGTGAATCCTTATAGAACTCTGTACACATCTGACTTCAATACGCAGCCTGTTTCTGGAAATGAAGCAGTTTACCCTGAAAGAACAGAGCATGAGTCTATGAAAAAGCAAACTATACATTCCCCAGAAAGAGTCCCACCAATTTGGCCGTCATCACCCCCAGAAACCAACCGGTCAAGACATTCCTCAGGGGATTCGGAAAAGAGCGTTGAGCAGGCAACTGCTGCTTGCTGGTTGTCTTTCCTAGGAGCTTCATGCGATGCCAAAGCGAGTGATCTTTCTGTGAGAAAATATCAGCACAATCAATATGCTAGTAGACATTTCAGTAAGGACAAATGTAATGCAGTTGATGCTTGTCATGAGGAGAAGTTCACTGTAGCAGCAATGGACCTGATACAGAAATTCACAACGACGTCTCACAAGCCACCTCCGCATCTTCTGCAGGAACTTCTCCAAGACACATTGAGGAAGCACAGCAGAGGATCTACAGAGGCATCGGTGGTTTACAGATGCTTGAAACACAACCAGCACCTTCATCATCCAGTTCCTAGGGACTTCCCCATCGACTGGATCATGATTAGATCCTTAGCAAACTCTTTAGTCAGTGCACCTTCAAGAGTTGACCTTGATAACGATGTCCCTTCTTCTCTTCGATGGCATGTAGACCTGTTAGCGCTGCGATTCCTTGTGTCCGTCCTGGAAGACGACTTGGAGCGGAAAGCTCGATGGGACACGCTCAAGAAGTCCTTTGCCTTCTCCATCCTCAATCCAGACAACTGCAGGAGCAACTGCAGAGAAGTCATCAAGTGGATCATTGCTGTTGTTTCTGCACTAGAACCTTCACAGGAGGTCTCTTCTTCACGTACAAACCCTGAGATGATTTCTATATCCGAACTTCCTTTTCAAGGTGGCAAGTCACCTAGTGAATCATCAATAGCCAGTGGACCAATTTCTTGTGGATGCCCGGAAAATGCTTGCCACAGGAATTATGTCCTTCCTATGCTCGGTAAGCTGTTGGAGATTAGCTTCAGGATGGCTAACTCTTGGACTCTGAAGACTTATCTGCAGTGGACAGTTGAGGAACTGAATAGCTCTGGCATCAAGGAACTACCACAGCTTAAACTCATCTTTGAGGTAAGATTTTCATTATTTTTTCCTACTATCCAACTTTTTTTTTTTTAACATCATCACATTTATGTCCTATTTCATCAGTACTTGTGGATGCATGAATATAAAGAGAAAAATTCTCTTAGAAGTCTATGTCTACATATTAGCGTAACAATCTAACTGTATTCTTAAGTTAACACAGTAAGAATATTCGTACAGCATTCTTGTTGAAGAATCATTGTATTTTGCATTCAAATTTTCAATTGTTCATCTTAAAGGTTCATTCCTTATTTCATTTGACATCCTCCAAGATGTTCAAATAATAATAATAATAGCATAATAATATAAAGCTTACTGTTATAAGAAATCTCTAAGTGCATAACAATTGTGGAATATATGCAGATGTAGAGATGCCAACCTTTCCTGCATATGCATGAGTATGAAAATTAACATTTTAATCACAAAGCAGGTGAGCTAAGTATTTTCTCATGAGAAAAATTATGACAACAATAATATCAATGCATTCTTCTTATGAGAAAATAAAATGTTTTTGGGTCAGGTGTTTTTTTAATAGTTTTGTTGTCATCTGTGCAAAGGTGTGATTAGGATTTTGAAGGAAAAAAAATAATTTTCTTCATTTTGTAAACAGACACTCCAGCAGCCATGGTTGAGATTGAGGCTCAGCGACCTTCTCTTCTCCTCCCTCTTTGAGTCAAAGATCTTTGGAGGAACCAGAGAGAGCATCTCCATCTCGCGAATTGTCCAGGAGTACTTCCTCTTCCTCCCAAAACCACGCCCAGTCGATGATCATCATGATGATGTGGAAGACGTTGAGGAGGATGTGATGGAGATTAGGTTCAACCGGAGCAGTAGAGAAAAGATGGTCTATATTCTACTAGTTATGCTACAGAGTTATCTCAGCTGCTGCAGTGGTGAGTACTGAAAGTGACGAGGATGATGGTGATGATGAGGATGATGATGATGACGATGATGATGATGATGATGATTGTGGTGGTGATGATAATGATGGTGATGATGATGATGATAGTGATAATAATGATGATGTAGGTGGTGATGGTTGTGATGGTGGTGGTGATGGGTGGTGGTGATGATGATGATGATGATGATGATGATGATGATGATGATGATGATGATGATGATGATGATGATGATGATGATGATGGTGATGGGTGGTGATGATGATGATGATGATGATGATGATTATGATGATGAGGATGATGATGAGGATGAGATTGAGGATGAGTAAAATGATGATGATGATGACGGTGATGATGATGATGATGATGATGATGACAATGGTGACAACATTGGTGATGATGACAATGGTGATGATGAAGATGATGATGATCATCATCATGATGATGATGATGATGATGATTATGATTATAATGGTGATTATTATGATGATGATTATGATAATGATGATAATGATGATGATGATGATAATGATAATGATGGGGGATGGTTTGATGATGAGGAGGAGGATGAGAATGATGATCATGAAGACAATCATCCTGATCATGGCTGTGTCTGATGAAGATAGTGAAAATTATATGATGACAATTTAAATTCTTCTCACTTTTACTTCTGCAAGTCACAGTAAAACTACTCTTCTGAAAAACTACATAAAAACAGGAAAGTAACCAGGGAGATATCAAAGAATATGCCAAATTTCAAGAAGTATGATATTTCGTAACAGGGCTTTTAGGCTATCAGAAATCTTATGATGGGCATAACCGTGTACATTGTAGAAGTGTTTTCATTTCTAAAAGACCGTAGGTAACATCTGGCAACCAATAGTTTCTCACCCATGAAGCATTTTTACTAGCAATATTTTGCATGTTATGTCATTCTTGGTATAAATTGTAACCTTGGAGTGTCTACTATAATTCGCTCACAGCAATAGAAATCTATTGTGGGAACAGGGTTTGAATGAAAGGAAAGAGACAGAAAAAATTGGTCCTTGGAAACAACCATTGTCCACCAATGTATTGGCTCTGCCTAGCAATGGTTGAACAAATGAATTACACTGCAAACCTCAAAATATCAAGCACGACATGATTAAAAAATTCACAGAAATTGTCTGTTTAAATATTTGGACAGGCCATTTGTGCTGTCATTGCCCACATATTTAATTTGTTTCACATCACAGAGCACAATACATGTGTATGCCGATCAATGTAATTCGGCCTCTTTCTAATTATAGTAAGCCATGATATGAATAAACATGTACAAGCATATGTTGAGGTGGAACTTCACTCAACCGTATCTATTTTGCAAACCAATATCTTCTGGAGCATGCATTATTTTACAAATGATTGGATAGAATTATTTTAAGTTAATGTTCTGTGGGTTTTTTTAATGTTGTGTTTTGATACACCAAGTTGTGGAATTATTAGCCAGCGCTGCCCTTTATTTATTTATTTATCTATTTATTTATACATGTATTCATTATTTATTTCGCATTTTACAAGAAAAGCAGGAAACATGATTAAAATATGATAAATGTTTTGCCGTTTGCCAAGTTTTCTTGATCTCCTGTTTTTAATCTGACATGGTCATTTTGAATGAACATTGCATTGCTGTCTATCACACATCACATTCTTAAATTATTACACATTTGCCACTTCAAAAATACAGTCCGGCCTCCTTTATCTGGCTCCGTTTTAACAGATTTGTTGTACATGTATCATTCACATGCGCTTGAAGATTTTGCCTAATTTACTCATATAATTACACAGAAAACAAAGATTTCCATTAATATCATAATTCTGATGAGAAAAAAGGTATTTGATATATATTTTATGCATGAAATTTCCATCAAAACATGATTGATGCATTCAGGCATTCAAACACCTCAGACTCTGGGAAAATATGTGTATAACCTATCTCCCATACAGATTAGGGCTAGTCCAAGCAAGGTCCAACTGCAATTGAAACTTCAAAAATTCAGAGTGAACATAGACCTCATTTTACTCAAATTTCCATTTCTGCTCTTGTTCTGGTTGGAACCCCTTTAATTTTCATTTAAGAGGTGATTATTGGCAGACAACCATGCTTCCTTGTAATAATGTAGATGAAAATATAAAACTGCCATATTACCAGAAGCTGCAGTGTCCAAGTTCCACTCAACAATTTGGAATCTTGCCTGACTGCAGTCTCGGCGGGGAAAATGGCTTTGTTGCACCTGAGTACATGGAGATATCCAGGCACCTAGTACTTGGAATGGTCTGAATATCATGTTTTGATTGTTTTTAGTATTGGAATATTAATAGAATGGGCATTGGCGCCAAAATTATGATTTTCTCATGTTGTATCAGGGAGACTCATCTCCAGTGCTTTAATGGCAAAGCTTATATGAGAATGTTATTGTTCCTGCATCGATCAATATTTCTGTATTGTAGCCACTAAGCAGTTTGCTGCTTTGAAGCTTTTGCTCACCATGGACTGGTCCTGTAAAAGTAGAGCGATAAAACCTATATTATATAGTAAAAATGTACTAGCACCAAGCCATTTGATTGAATTTGGGCTGTCTTGAAAGAAGTGGACTTTAAAAAAAAGGTTTGATGAAATTCTACATGTAGGTACCTGCCCCTCCCTATCCCCTCTTGATTCCCTTCTTTCCCTCTCTGCTTTCATTTTCCATCTCTCCATCCTATCCCATCCTGTCTCTCTCCCCCTCTCTTCTCCCTCCCTGATTTCCTTTTCCACCTCTCAATCCTTTTTAGTCCCCCCTCCCCCGTCTCCTCTCCCTCTCTCTCCCCCTATCCTCTCCCTCTCTGGTTTCCCTTTCCATCTCTCTCTCCACTCCCTTTTCCCCATCCCCCTCTCCTCCTCTCCTTCACCTCTCCTCCTTTCCAGGGAGTCCTTTCCATCTTCCTCTCTATCTATATCTCTCTCTCCCAATATTTTGTCTTTCTCTGCCTTTACTCCCACCCCAGTCCCCTTTCCCTTTTCGCAAGCAAGTAAAACCATATTTTATTAAAACTCTTGAATTAGACGCTTGACATAGAACAAGGTGGCAAGATTATTTCAATTCAAAACTACCCGTAGAAGCTGTTTTAGTTAGCATTATATGCAGACCCTTGCAACTGGTAGAAAATATCCATTGCTTTGGTTTTTAAGAGGTCTATAATTGTTCAAGTGGCTTGAGAACTCAAGGCTCAAGTGCTTTGTAAACATTTAGTTAAAGTATTTTTGTAAAATACTTGATGTAATTATGAGTATAAATATTGGTTGGTAATAACAGATTATGTTGTCAGCAATTTTTGTCCCTTTCGCGAAATCCAAAATTTTGTCATCCTTTCAATCCTTGCCTTAAAAGGTGACTGAGACCTAAAAAATAATTTGCTAATTGGTAGTATACATAAAATAAATTCCTATAAACATTTCATGCCAAAAAATTTTTGTTAGAAGTGATTGATTCTCATAATAAATCAAAGGACAACTTGTACGAAGACTGTTTCACATAGTTATTGAACAATGAGACGGACACACAAAGGAACACACATATATTCTCAAGTGGCTGGCATGGAGCCTAAGTTAATCGTGAACGAACCGTTAGTTTCCTTCAGCAAGAAATGTTTTCATATTGTGCTGCACTCAACCCAGATGAGGTGAACATGTACCGGTAGGAAGAAATTCCTTGAATGCAGTGAGCGCCAAATGGTAGCCATTTTATAGCCAGTTAATAATGCACAGAGTCTACAAAAAAGTCATTTATTTTATGATTCCATCTCGCCCCATACACAGGAAACCCTTCTAAAGATGACCACAGCAAAAAGCCAACTGCCCTTACCAAGTCCTCCGCACTCTGGTCGTCGCTATGTCGGAAGCAGCTCTCGGATGACGATCGCATCTGCCTCCTTCAGATGGGCGACTACGTGGACCAGCTGAGGAACCACCTGGGTTTGACATCTAATCCGGATGAGGAGACGAGTGTGGTGACGGAGGTCTGCTTGGCTCAGATGAGTGTCCTCTATGAGTGGATGTAGTGCTTAACTTCAGGTACATATATGACAATAATAATAATAATAATAATGATAATAATGCATCTTATTTACCCAGGGTAGCCGCTACAGTTCATTGAACTGTTCTCCCAGCGAGCCCTGCAATAACATAAAGCTATAAGCAGGTTTTTAGTACATAGCAGCTTTCTACACCATCAGCGTGAGCAGAAGGGAAAATAGATTTTGGACAAAGTAAACAACTTCATTCAAGCATTCACAATTTAGCTTAATTGATTGCCCCTGAACACAGATGAATACATTACTCAGATTACAGAGAACTGAACTAGACTAAGAATCATATTAAATTAGGGTAATACAACAGTATTTGGCCATCCAAGGGAATGGATAAAGTGGCTGCTATAAAGAAGTTTTCAATGTATGGAGCTGACTGCTATTCCTTCCATATACTTATCACCAACCATTATCTATTTAAATGTTAAAATGTGTACCATATGTAGCAAAATAAAAATCATATCCATAGATATTGTATAAATTCATAGGAAAGTAAAAATGGAAGATAAAATTATTTGAATCATTGAGTACAATGTGATAAGAAATTCTTATACATTCAAGCTTTTCTAAAGTGAGGGCTTCTGAGAGATGACCTTTATAGACAGGTATCACACATTTTCATCGATAATAGTGACCATTATGGACAGGTGGGCACTAAAGACCAGTGGTTGCTAAAAACAGATTTGACTGCAGCTTTAACTGGTATCATGAATGGTTAGGTGATTTTTGCTTTCTTTTTACTCAACAGACTTCGAAATGTAGCAGATCAGAAAGGACCTTCACACAGAAGGATCACTAAATCACTGCGCTGGATCTTATTCTGGTGGTATACTGTTAACAGAAGACAATAGATGCTATCATTGTCATCATCAATGTTTGCATCATTGAGCAGTGGTACTTCCACAGATGATTTCGAATCCAGTTGATGTAAGAAATCTCTATAATCGGTGGACCAAATGTCTTTAAAAAAGTGACCTTTAGAGTAATGAAAACTACTTTTCTACTTGCTTGCTCGCTCCTTCCTGACAATAGCGAAGGCACACCTAAACCGTCCATTTTAGGGATGATTTTTTATTTGGTCAAGTCGTCCTTTTCCCTTTGATTAAGAATGGTCTTGCGACGAACAATTAGATGTAACAATCGTTTCAATGGTTATGAAATGACAACCAGCACACATGCAAAGTCTCATCATCAATGGACTTGGAACAGAAGAACAAGGATAATCAACTGGAAAAGTCACAAGTCACAAACAGCTTTATGAAGTACAATCCATGGCTACTTTATCCTCAAATATGAATAGAAGCAACCATTGTTCATTCCAAAGTTTTCGATTTATAACCCCCAAATAGCAATTGATAATTGAATTTTGTATACATTTTGGCAACTTGTTTTATGCTCTGCACTTCTATTGCATCATTTCAATCTGCGATTTATATTGCTTTTCACTTGGTCAGGTTACTGGAGCAATTTGTTCCTTTATTTTCCATATTTGCCTGTTTATTTACTTTATTTTGAAAATACCACAATAAAAAATAAGTTTCATCCAATGCATATTGGAGTATAAAGAATGGTTGTGGTTTATAGAAGTGACTGCACGAATGATCCCCTTTAAAATCAGTTTACAGAAGATGAACAGGATGTGTTTGAACTTCCCTTTGATGGGTAGAATTAGACTTTTAAAATGATGATAAAGAATGCTAAATGCTTGTGTGCTTATTTGAAACGATTCATAAACCCTCTCATTACCATGGTAAACTTTCAACCCTTTTGAGCACTGTTCACAGGGGAAAGTTAATCTGTTCAAATTTTGCAATGGAGCATCCTTTCCTGATGACATACCTCCAGTAGTACAAGAAGTTCCAAAAGGACATTTCGGTAGTGATGAGCATAAGGTACAAGGTACAGTCAAACCTCTCTTTAGTGGCCTTCCAAGGGAAACAGAAAATAGCCACTGTAGACAGGTGATCTCTAGGGACAGGTTCTAGAACACACATTTTTGTCTGAGGGGAACCACTATAGGCAGGTGGTCACTATAGACAGATGGCTGCTTAGTCAGGTTTGGCTGTTAATGATATTGAATAGCCACATACATGTAGGGCAGCTTCTCAATGAATACAAATTACACCAAGGGTTTGGTTTTGGTTCCCATTTTAAAGGGGAACTTCACCCAGACATTGATTTGCTCTCAATGGGGAGCAAAATCTGACAATTCTGAAAAGTTATGAGTTTTCAGCGTTTTGATTTCTACCTCTCATGGGCTTCGTAAATTGGCAACCTACCTGCACAAAGTGGCTGCCAACATGGAGCACTCTCCATTCACTTTGTACACAGAATTTTGCATTTTCTTCTTTTTCTAGAAAAGTACCGGTAGACAAAGTTTTACTTCTCTTTTAAAACATATGGGCAAAAGGATTCTGCATGCATTTTTGGGATGAATCTTCTTGATTCCTGATCTACTTTTCTGTAAAAGGAACAAAATAAGAAATTTTGTGTACAAAGTAAATGGAGAGTTTTCCATGTTGGCAGCTAGTTTGTTTGTGTATGTTGTCAATTTAAGGAGCCCATCAAGCATGAAAATCAAAACTTTTAAAATTCATAACTTTTTAATGGATTGTCCGATTTTGCTCAAATTTTCACAGTTTGATTGTTGTATTTTTCTCCATCCACTGAAAGAATATCAATGTCTGGGTGAGGTTCCCCTTTAAAGATCAACTGACAAACAAATTATTTTCTAACAAAAGCTCCCAATACTAGGGGGGGGGGGGGGGTAATGAAATTGAGAGAGCAATCAACCATTTCAGCACCAACCATGTAAAACAATGCCCATTCGGATCTGAAAATAGGAATTATAAACATTTTCAAAAGATTGTTTAGTCATCTGTATTGGTTGAATGCATTGAATGAATGCATTGATGATGTGGAAGTATTACAATGTTTGTATTGCATACCTGACAACCTACATGTATATCCAAAATCCTTACTTTCTCATTAGCCTTTTACTCCATAAAGGATTATCAACATCAACCAGTAAACATTCCAAAGCAAAAAAAGAGACAAAAGTGAAACGCCTTTTTATAAAACCTCTATTTCTTAGTAACATACTAAGCTCAGATTTTTAAGAAATGATGTGAATTTTTGCTCAATGCACAAGGACATAATTTGAGCTTCGTCTTCTCCCGTCGTTGCCAGCGACGAACAGAAATGTGTCACTGTTCTAGAAAAAAGATGAATGTATTTGCCATGGTAGTTTTGCTGTATTATGAATAATTCCAGACATCAATAAACTTCATACTACCTCCTCTAAGGTATAATTGGAAAAAAATTATGGATATTGGTTGGCTGGTTAGGCAGTATGATACTCTTTTCAACAATTATAATTATAAATCATATCTTTATAGTGCATATCACTGCAGTAGCAATGATATGCGCTATATATTACATTATTCATTACATATGCCTCCCAACCCTTTTGAAATTGAATGAAAGCATCTGAAATTTAATTTCCGAATGTTATCTCTCCAGTCTTCCTGCATAATATGATGTGACAGCATCAATAATAAAGGTACAATTCTGCTTCATGTAAACAGCAATAAATTGGTTGTACATGAATCTATGCAATCTGAAGTCGAAACAGAAATGTATGTATTTTTCCTGAAACTTTATTTGTGTTTTAAGTGACCCCTGAAGTAATGTTAATGGTGGACAGGCAGTAAAATTTACCACATATTCACTCGTTTCTTACCTGCAGTTTTCCTCCAATTATTAAAATGTCAAATGATGATTAATGAATGTAATTGTACTCCCTATAAAATACAAAGAC
>BQKZ01000819.1:116479-128485 GCA_036244855.1 Temnopleurus reevesii
TTTCGCCGTGGCAGGCGTGAGGGCGACATTTGGGGGGGTTGCTCGTAGGGAAAAGTTTCTGTTTAATAGATTTACGGTTCTTGCGTTTGTTAGGGAACAAAGCAAAATGGATGAGAGAGGGTCATGTGGTTATTGATGTAAATATCATAATTCGCACTGTCTGGTAGCATTGGTATTTGAGAAACCTTTTACATGTATATTTCACAACACAAATTCACAATGTAAATACAATTGACAATCTACAAAATTAAGGAAAAAAGGTTCATCAATTCTTTTCAAAATAGATCTAGAATGGACAAAAGCATGCTAGAGGCCTACGAGAACAAGCATTTTGTTGATTTTTGGGAAAAACAGGACCAGAATGTGAAATTTGATATACAGAAGGAATTAGAAAATGTCTGACATGAAGTTATGTATTCTGTTAAAGTTGCTGACCTCATGGATCACCATAAGTGACAGAGATCATAAAATTTTTAAGATTTTATAAAATTGAAACTTTTCAACAGATGATCCGATTTTTGTTGTTATTTTCAGTTTGTTCCTTTAATTTTCTTTTATCAATTGACAGCACAATAATTCTAGGAGTTGTTTCTCCCTATAGTCTCATTAATCAAGCATTGCACAGTGGCTGCCAAGCACACAATTAATTGGGCAAAGAGCATTAACTTCTATTTTTAGTGCAACAAATTGCTTTGAACTGTATCACTGATCAATTTATCAGCTTATCAAAATATAGAGAATTCTGTTGGAGAATGCTGATCCAGCTAAATGCAGAACTATCTGACAACTAGAACAGCTCCCTCTCAAGTTAGTTTGAATTAAATTTGTTTACGCAAGAGCGCTATTACTCGGAAGCCTGCGCTGCTTGACCTCAAAGTCTCTGGTTTCCTGATTATACGGATATGCAGTGAAAAGGGATGTGCTGTGAAAAGAATTAAATAGATTACATGCATTTCTTTCCTGCATTGTAGTTAATTAAATACTGTAATACATTGGTCTATTGTGTAATGCACTAACTGCAAAGCAAGAGCTATACAGCAATTTTTAATGAGATTGAGAATTCTTTACTAAGCTTCCTTTTTTTAACCTCTGTTTTATCATTTGTATACAAGATTATACTGTCAGATGAAATTTGGGTAATGTTTCTTGGTCTTGATTGTGATTATTATTGATATTTCACACAAACTACTACAGGTAATCTGCATTTTTCCCCTAATGCATAAAAATATGTACACTGTTGAAAAAGGGATTTGAAAAGAAAGCTCTAAAGGACTTACAGTACATATGATGAACAATATAATGAACAGAAAAACAGTCAGATCTATCAAAAAAGTAATCACAGGTAGACCTGGAAATCATAACCCCTTCTTCTTTAAGACATTAAAAATAATAAAACACCAATCTGATTATAAAGAGCTCTGATATAGCTTACATTGTGAAAAGGCAATTTTTTAAAGTCCCTCTTTGCTTTCTATTGTATTTTAGCCTTGATATCACACTATGCTGATCCAAATAATCTTGTTCTGAAGTAAAACTTAACACATATTCAAAATCTCTCTAATTCTTTCTACTACATATAGATATTCTCAAAATCAGGAAATCAAACTAAAATAAACAAAATTTGAGATCAGTTTATTCAATCATGGACTAATTAAATGATAAAAAACAGATATCTAAGACTCACATCCTCTGGAGCCCATAGCCCTGGTACAGCAAATGATTCCAAGAGGTCTGCCCCACATAGCAGCTTGACTTCTACACCTACATTTGTATTCGTGTTCAAGTTTGGAGCACCATATGCATCTTCTACCTCTGTGTCTGGAATGATAGAAAAACTGAAACTGTAAATAAAATATTCATAAAACAAATTATTAATAAATCAATAAAAAAAACACACTGCAAAAACATGTCACATAGCAGGATTAACTGAACATGATTCAACACAACTCTTTGTTTTGACTAAGTTAACTGTGAACTGAACAAAAAGTTGCACTAAATAGTGTTGATCCCGGGCTTCTTTATGACTGGGGCTTAAGGTATGGAATACCAAATGCATCTGATAGGGACAGAGAGGATTACAAAATAAAGATACATTGTACAAACAGAAAGATTTAATAAAAATTACAAATTTAAGACTGCAGTATCATCACATCTTCTATGATTGTCTCTAGAATGATAGTTTAGAGACTTGAAGCAAAGAAACAAATACAAAAAACACACAAACAAATACATTTTTTAAACAAGGAAATTTGGGATTATATGAATTAAATAAACATGAGGAATCAAAACACATTTCATACAGAATTCTACTACAAATAAAGAACTGATGACATAAAGATTAGATATTTTGTCAGCCCGTCTGCTCGAGTGCAGTAAAATGATGAACACTATGGTACAAGAAAATATTTATACGGTTTATTCAAAATTGCAATCTTCATTTTTTTAGTGTATGTACATGTGTAATTTAAAATCACTTAAAAAAAATCATAAAAATACGTCAGTTGGAATTACTAATAAACACAGACAAAATTAATAAAAAAGCAAATAAAAGAAAGACAAAACAGCACCCCAACTGGCTTGATGTGATATCTTTCTTGACAGTGCATTCATGTACAATGCACAGTACAAGCTATTTCATCATGTAACCAATCTACCAGTAAGAAATTTGCATTAGCTTACTTGTAAAACTTTATGATACATGTATTAATCTTGAAAAACCTAGTTCATTTAATAAGATAATCTAGATCCATGACACTTAAATGACATTCAATGAGTGTGATTACAAACAAGTTGGTTGGGTCAATTGATATTTCTGTAATCATCTAGTTCATTTATGCATTAAATGTATGAAACAAAATTACATGGTCGGGTATTCTGCACTGATTAACTCAGAAAATGTATAAATGTAAAATAAATGTAATTGCCTCTAGGGATAAAAGGCAAACAAAAATGGATCTTATTTTCATTTTTTCATGTTTTTTTTGGTAACTGCAATCTCAATCATGGCAAGCACAACTCATGACATGCAAATCAAGGATAATACACTATAAAAAAGTTAGGACCACTATCAAATATACCAGGTTATGAAAATACCCAAAAGGCAGCTGTACGGCATGTCGTCAAACATACTGTAATCATTCTCACACATGAGTGATCAATTGTTGCCTGATCAATATTCCCACTCCCCTACACATCTTAAAAAGTGAAACAATAAAAAAAGGTCACTCCTTTTTTTTTAGTAGTGTACAATAAAAGCTTCATGTAGAATATACTGTGAAAAAGAATGTGATGCTTCTGGCTTTCAAAGTATCAAAACATAAGGCAGCTGCTGAAATAATAATTTCACCACAAGCCACTGACAAAAAAAAAATGAATGAAAACAAATTATACTAGACTAAAAAAAGTATAATATCTCAAAGGATTTTCACTGCAATCTTCAAATTTTCATGCTATAGTTAAGCGCGTAGAATAGATTTTATGTATGAAATACATAACGGGTGACCCATAAAGTAAAGAACCCACAAATTCCTCAATTTCATCAAAATGAGGGCCAGGTTAGTTGTTTAAAGCAATGACTTACCAACAATACTATACCAAGATCTTGTGTTCAGGTATGGAGATGAGTTATTTATACCCTTTTTAACCTTTAAAAAATGTATAACATGAAATGAAAAAAAATTAAATTCAATGGCTGATATTTTTTCCTCCAAAAAGTAATTGGGGAAATGTTCTCTCAAGATTAAAGTCAATCTTTTAAATAGTGAAATTTGAATGAAATTCAAATGAATTGTTTTTTACTCTCTTAGTTGTGTTCTCCAAAAACAAACACAAATTAGTGAAGGAGTGAAAAATATATGAAGTCACTAAAATCTCATTACTATGTTTCATCTAGGATATTGTGATTTTTAAAAGCTTTTTTAAAAACCATTTGTCAAAAATCTGGATATAAATGTAGGAAATGTTGACAATTTTTTTACGAAATGCCCTATATCATCAGAACATAAAGATGAACCAAATTGGATGATCTTGATATAAAATATTATTGGAATATAACTTTCTAACAAATATAGCTAATCATTTTGTATTCTAAATCCCTCATGATGATAATTAAGGATTTTGTGGCTTCAATTCTTTGGAAGGTACCCTGTATCCCATGGTGATCGTACCATCATAACTCGGTAGCATTCCTGCCCCAAAACAGGCCAAGGAAGAGACATTTCTCAGAGCCACCAAGAAGTCTTGGGGAAAAGCAAATATTACAAATAAGTATAATTGGTTATTATGTCATGGTGTAGTGGTCGTGGCATCATGGTAAAGTGGACATGACTCTTGATTTTCAATAAGAGTGTCACAGTTCAAGTCCCATCCACTGCATTAATTTCTTTGAGCAAGAAATTTATCCACATTCTGCTGCACTCAACCTAGGTATGGTGAATGGTTCCCTGGCAGGAATATTCATTCCCAGAAATGCTTTAGCATTGTGATAATGATGGATCAAGCCATGGTAATAATATTGTAAATATCCCTTCAGCACTCTGCATACAGGATATGTGCAATACATGTATTACAATATTGTTAGAGTCTATTGCCAACTATTTTTTCATACTTGTCTCCCATTTTAGTGTGATTGTACCATCAACACTCAGTAACATTCATGTCTAAACAAACCTAGGAAGACATCAACTAACAATTGAAATTGCAGACATCAGGGATGCATTTTTTTTTTTTTTTAGAAAACAAGCCTAGAAGTTGAGATAAATCACAGGTTACACTTTCTGCCCTGTAAGCTAAAACATTTAAAATTCATTAAGGATTTAAATTTCAAAATTCAATACTTGGTCCCTGAAACATCAAATGATTTTTTATATCATCCTACTTTTTTATATCATCCTCCAAAATCACTTGAAAATTCCATTGCATTTTTCTTGCAAGTTGTGCTATTTTGAAACAGTAGTGTAATGACTATTAAAGAAACAAACCAACTCTTTATCTAAGATAAGAAGGAAGTCCCATAGGATCCCATCTTCTGCACTTACCGTTGATCAAAACATTGATTTTCTTGATGGGGCCATAGAAATTGATGATCATATTCTATATTCTTAAAAGCTTACATTCTAAACCCGCTTCGATTTCATATAAAATGCACAGCCTGAAAGTTCAATTATCACCCACTTGTAAAAGTTCATGTAATGAAATCAATTAAGATGATTCTTATGTCTAATGAAAGGTACATTAACAAATTAATATTAATATTGCAATATTAAGATAAAAACCAACAGAATCTTTTTCATTTTTTCTTAAGAATACTACAATTTTAGCTAGAAAATCTACTTGTGGTGGGTTAAGATAATTATAATTCACACCCACAGTAAAGGGGGGGGGGGAAGCTGCATATATAATGGAGTCACAAGAAAGTGTATAGAAGATGAAGATGAGTTTCATCTTAATATTAAATTCACATCATCAATTTCATCAACATCTCATCAGCTCAAAAGACTTGACCTTTCTTGCTATATCAGTCCCCATGGACCATTGTTCATCATTTATGAAATATTTGCTGTACAAATTTAGTTGGGCAATGGCTAAAGGGTCAACACCATTAGCATGATTAGCTCATTGCATTAAGCAACCCCTTTACCCCTATTTTACTTGGGGGGGGGGATGTCCAGCTATGTGCAACCAATATGTCCCTTAATAGTAAATCATGACCTGTCATAAATTTGGCAATGATCAATCCAGTAACTCCTTCAGCCAATATCTCCTATGATAAGATGACCAGCAGGTCCAAATCTAACCCAAGAATGCAATAAATTCATCTACATAATTCTGCATTCAATACAGGTTATATAAAGAAATGTGTTGCTTGGAATAAGTGTGTTACAGATACACAGGGTATAGTTAGGGTATTTGTGTTTTGTCAGTTGTGTGATGTATGCAGTTTTGGGGACTTCTGATTTAAGAGTGATGTAATTCTTTAACCATCGGCAATCTACAACATATGGGTAATTCGCTGATTTTTTTTCCTATAGATATGCAGGGATTAAAATTGTCATTACACAATTCATAAAAACACAAATTTTAGAATTTGTAATCTATAAAAATGGGTGGGGAGGGGGGGGGGGTTAATATGACCATAACAATCTTATAATGCCCTATTTCCGCACCTGGTCATGAGTGATGTCAGGTGTTCAAATTTAAAAGCACACATAGGCAAATTACCGAGAGAATTTTTCAAGCACGACCCCATCACTATGTACACTTAGCAAACCAATCTCCCTAGATTTTCCATTATGTCCAGAAATCCTTGCGCACTTGGTCCCTCGCCGATGGTGGTTTAATTGCGTTATTAACACCTAGGTGACCGTAAAGATTCTACCCGATCCCTGCGAGATGCTGGGAAGCGCTCACTTTGCTTTCAAGGATTATCAGCAATTAGAAGGATGGCGCAAGGAGAGCCGCTGATGAGTGTTTTAATTATAGACGGATGAAGGGATGCTGGAAGATGATGGTACAGCAGCCCAAAGAGATTTCTCACTCCAAAGTAACGCAAACAACAAAAACAGGAAAGATAAACAACTCCACATCCTGTCAAAGGCGGTGTTTCCCAAAATTGTTCTTAAAGTTGCAAATGAATTTAAGACAAACTGGAGTATGTTAATGAACGTAATACTTGTAAGATTCATGATCATAACCAAAAGGACTGACACCAGTCATTCTTAAATTCAAATCTTTCAAAATTTTGGTGAAGCAACACACAGAGCTAATAAGATTCATGCAATTTGCTCTTTCCTACGTTCATATTATTTTCAGAAATTTTACAAATTTCTATCGATCTTATGTGTTTGAAAGCCTTGTCTGACACATTCTGAACTGTATCTGTGCCTGTCCTTCAAAACTACTATGTGAGAAAAACTGAAATCATGTTTAAGTATATGAATATGGAAAACAGGTTGTCAATTCATATTAATTTGATCTTATTTTCTGAAGCAGGATAACAGAGTAATTGCAGGATCATATGATATACATTTTCAAGAATACAACATAAACATACTTTATCAAGTACATACCACTCCTACTCCAAATGTGACAGATAAGAGTAGCGAGGGGTTATCCATATCATGAATAGGTATAATATTGTTCTTTTAAGGGGGTTGGGTTATAATAACACGATATAAACTATTTCCGAAAAGTTAACTAGAACGCAGACAATAGATCCGTACACCGTGTATTAAACTGTGCAGACACAACAATGACAAGCCGGTATCGAATTCAATAGCATAACAAAGGAGCATTGAAATTGCGTTCGACTTAACTTTTCGAAAATACTTTATATCGTGTTTAAGGTGCCCATCTGAACTCTAATATTCAATTCTTAATCACATCTCATATTCATTTGTATTCCATCTCTGAGCGGGAGTGATGCTTGACCATTAATAAGATCATGATTCTTTACGCAACCAAGGACTACTGGAAAGATAGGTTGAGGACTACTGGAAAGATATTTATAACTATTTTGATTAAAGATTAGATGTGGGCGTTATGAGAGAAGAGTCTTCTGCGTCAGTGTGGGATGATTCCCAATAAATTGCATTGTCTTGCAAGTCGTTAATCTTTTTTCATATTCTACTTGTGAAAATCCTTCTAAAAATAATCCAGAAGTTGCTTCTTCATAACAAATGGTAAAAAATAGGAGTTAAATTGAAGTCTCTCATATTCAAATATGACACAGCTCACGCCAGGGAGATGGGGATTTTGATCTCCCTATATCACACTGAATGTTTTGAGATTGTGCATTGTGTAAAAGAATTGTGTATTGTCCAATATTATATTTGTTTCAGACAATAAGAAGCATGAGTTAAAACTATTATATTATGTATCATTAATAATTACCAATCCCCCTGCAATCTACTTTTTTTCTCCATATCTTTCCGGAAGCGGAACAGACTTCAATTACACTAACTGTACGTAGGTTTTATGACTACAATTCCGTTACCGATGGCTATCAGAATGAAATGACAATTTTAATCATGGATGTGATGAGTTCCGATGATGGGAGGAGATTTACAGCATCACTGCAGAATGGCTTCCCATATATTCCATGGCCCCAGGTCAATTCTTCATCTATTCTCAAATGATGGATTTGGTCCATTGTCTCAGCCCATTGTCAAGAATAGAAAATATATCATTGAGTTCTAGGAGGAGTAGCAAATAATCTCTAAGATTTCCAACATAGCGTCTGTTTGAAGCCAGAAGGACGTTAACTCAACCTTTGGCGTATGGTGCTATTGATACCAGCTTGTTTTTCTCATGTCTGTTAACCGAAGACATTTGAGGCCAGAAGGGAACTAACCCTACAAATTGTGTTTACAGCCCATCAAGTCTGGAAAGTTTATTCTGATCATTTAAGCGTTAAGAAAATTTAACATGAATATCTCAGAAAAGCCCAAATGATTCAATGGCCTTCTGGCTTCAAACAGAAGATATTAAAACAGAATGATATGGAATGTATATAGTATCCATTTTGATGGGGTTGCGAAAATAGGATGGGCTAAATGCCACAATATCATTGTACGCTGCTGCATTGCAGGTTTGAGGGCGAAGGGTATACATCATTTGACTCTATAAGAACATGATTTGGTTGGCTTAATCATGGCTGAATTGCCTGTTTTTAGCTTCATGATTGTATGGATATAATAAAACTAAAAGATAGTTTTAAAACTATCTGCAGATTATCATGTGATCCACTTGTACCAAAAAGAATATGCATTAAAAAGTACATTATATTTCAGAGATTCAGCATGCCACATTGCATAACCTTCAATATAATTCCCAATTAATATTGTGCAAGGAAAATTGTCTGAGGGTAAAAAATAAAAGCTTACGAAGTTTCAAATTTCTATTCTATCTCATCACATGACAAGGTCATGTGATCTCATTCCATCTATCTGTTTTGCTTGTTATCGGATGCACTTTGGGAAAGAAGCGTGACCTAAGATTGATTGGTCGAGATGAAAATCTGAATTAAAGCGCCACCTGCTGCTTGGGCATACTTACATTACGACAAGGAAGATGTATAGGAGGAGGAGATGGAAGTATAAAAGGAAGAGGAAGACGAAGATGGGTTGGGCAATCAAATTAAATACAATGTATATATGTGTAAGAGGGAGAAGATTTTGAAGGGGAGGAAAAGTACACATATGTGGAACGACAGAAGAGTGATATAAAAAAGAATTAAAACAAAGAAGAAAAACAAGAAGATGAAGGAGAAAAGATGGAGATTAAGAAGACGACTGAAATGAAGAGGAGGATAAAATGGAAGAAAGAATTAAATCACCACTGGCTTGGGGGGGAGGCATAGGACAAGCGGGATGATGATAAGGGGGAGGACGAAGAGGACGAAGAAGAAGACGATGAAGAAAAATATAACAAAAAGACAAAGAAGACAAAGAAGAAGGAAAAATCATACATGAAGCGCCACTGTCTAACATTCTGGCCCAGCATGAAGACATGTATTGGAATCTAAACTTTGCTAAGAATGATTGGCATACAACCAAAGATGCCAACTGCTATGTAGCATATGAGGCAAAGGGGAGAGTGAGAGAGTGGGTGGTTACCAATGAAGAACAGAAAAAGAATTTGATGCATCCTATTTAATCTTGTACTTCATTATTTACATTATATGAATGAATATTAAATTGCACAATATGTTTTAATGCGCTTTGTTCCATATGAAAAAATCTAATTGTTTCAAATATGTCTGCTATTCCGTTCTAAATCTCTATCTAATATAAAAATCAAGAATGGTCAGCAAAAAACTCAACTGAATTTATTACAATCTTTGTCTTCATTTATAATTATTGTGATAAATCATAATTTTTGTCCTTTATTTCTGAAGTTGGGTAACCTTGTCTTACATTTTGCAAAAGGGATAACCATTTGCCATTTGTACAAAAAAATGCATTATAAACTGTACGATGAATTTTACATCATCACGTTTCGTTCATTGTTTTCTTTATCAATGAATACCAGAATCTCTACGTGTTCTAAAAATACCCTTTTCCAACCAAAAGCTAAAGCTGTTTTTTTTTAAATGAAAATTTTACTCCGTTTCAGGAAGAAATCACCCACACATGAATTTCTAGGTACACCTGACGCACTAAAAAGGTACATCCGTACTGTTTGCAAGTGGATGCCGGTAAATACTCCTTCCAAATTACGCGATGTCAGTGTTAACAACAGTGCAATTGAACCAGACTATGTGCACATCACTTGGGCTGAGGTGAGGCTCAAATTGGGTTCGAATGCTGAGCAAATTGAGCTCCAAACGAGAGCTTTGCATTGTCATCACGTTGGCTCTGTAATTACAGCACAGTTTCTCCCGCGGGCGTAAAAAATGCAACTTTACCAATCTTGATACACGATCGAGGGGAAGCATTGTATTGTACTGGACACGACACTAGTCTTTCAACCTGGGGCCAATTGCTCGAAATGGTCTTAGCTATCCTCTTCTTGCTAAGACGTCTTGACTTCTTGTGCCACCCTCGTAACATAGACATTAGCGTAGGTACGACTATGTTAAGAGGGTGGCACAAGAACTTAAGACGCCTTAGCATGAAGAGGATAGCTAAGACTATTTCGAGCGACTGGCCCCAGAAGGTCATGTTTACAGTTCCACCCATGGTTTTAATGTGCATCAGCAAGAAATTAATCCACATTGTTCTGCACTCAACCCAGGTGAGGTGAATGGTTACCTGGCATATTTATTCCTTGAAATGCTTGGGTGCTGGGATGGCAAATGCTAAAGCCAGGGTAATACAAAGTGCTTACAGCACTCTATAAATTGCACTATTATTATTATACATTTTCATTGAATTGGTTAAAATTCTCTTCAATATTCTGTTCAATTTTCATTAAAACATGGAATCTAACTTAAAAACTTGCTAGGGTTTTCAGATGGTTTCTAGGATGGAAAACTTAAACGGATACAGATGAATTGCTGAACAGGGTTTTGCTATTTTCCTACTTTTTAGTTGGGGCAAATCAAGGAATATCTGCTTATGCATATATTTTCCTACAGAATACTTTTCTTTATTGCGTAGCTGGTGCTCAAGGCTCTTTAGTTGTTATTTCTTATTGCTTTCTTCAGGCAAGCAACTGACTCCAAAATCAATTGCAATGATATAATAAATTAGATTAATATGGTAGGAAATGTTATTGTGGTGATGTAAACAGAGTAATAGAATAACCCTCAAACTCAATTAGGTTCATCTTTCACTATCCTGATTACATATAATCAAGGATCGCCTCTCTGTTATCATAACAACTCAACCAATAAACGTACAAAGAACTCTCACAATTGAAAAGCAAAAATCAATTCAGATTATTCAATTAATTCATTCGTCCATTGGGGACCCCTTCCTGGATCACAAGGCTTTATTAGAAGACATCGGAAACCTAAGACGTCGAGACGCACCGACAATCGATTGAATTTGCTACGGTATGTGAGATGGACGCAATATATGCAGAGCTTCGCATCAGGATTGAGATGCTCATGGCATCTCTTAACCTCCAAGAAGAAAATCAATTGTATTATTCCTAGGCACATCCACATATGATGGACCTAAGACAGATTGTTTTCATTTATTTATTTATTTAACT
Organism: Temnopleurus reevesii; assembly: GCA_036244855.1. NCBI lineage: Eukaryota > Metazoa > Echinodermata > Echinoidea > Temnopleuroida > Temnopleuridae > Temnopleurus > Temnopleurus reevesii. Next base: position 128,138 of record BQKZ01000819.1, read on the forward strand.
AAGCCCTCCCATCAAGCATAGGCCTATATAGACATAATAATAACAATCATGATATTATGAATAACGGCTAATTGTATGGCGCACAGGTCCACCTTTCAATGTTCATGGTGCTTTAATAATCCAATCAAGAGAAGAAAAATAAATGTAACAATTAGGAGAGATTATACAAGAACCTATGTTCATCCATGACATGCAATTACAAAGTGATATTAAAAGAATTATGAAAATACCCTGGGAAACAGTTGCGATGAGTGAATGAATTAAAGTATGTATCTCATTGGTGCTACAAACTTGCAGCTTATCATCATGCGTAAATCCAAATCATTGTTTCAGGCACGTCTCGTAAAG
>BQKZ01000820.1:61496-75207 GCA_036244855.1 Temnopleurus reevesii
AAAAAGCCTTGCGTCAAAAAGAGCGAATATGACAATGGCTTTCGTTCAAAGACAATTCACTAAGTCATGAATTTAAGATGATGTTCAAATATGCTAGTTATTGATAGTCATTTGATAGAATTGTCAATTCTTATTAACTCATACATGAATAAGATCAATAAAACTTGAAAGGAATTCTGGCCAAATAGCATAAAATAACCATTAATAGGTGACTAAGAGAAATTTCTCTGAATGGGACCAATTATCCCGGAGAGTTGTTTGAGATTGATTCAAGCCCATTTTGGCGCAAGGCGGTTTTTACACCCTGGTTATAAACAATTGTTGTTCATCCATCCATAAATACAAAAAAAATGATTCTATAAATGGTACTTGACAGATACAATTATGGAATATCTGTAACTATTATGAGTTTCTTCTGGGATTAGTTTAAAAATAGAATTTTGGCAGATATCCTAAACGTGATCATTTATTTTTGTACACTCTGTATAGGGAAGGACGAAAATAACAGATATTTATTTAGATTTGTCCACTACAAATTCTGCTGTCCGTTTCAAACTNCACTGCTTTTAGAATTAACACGCAGTTCACTAGGATGTCATAAAACGATACAATTTCGCGCGCTACCGTCATTATAAAAAAACACTGAGGAATTCATCCAAAGTACAATTTTGTTCCGTCAACATTGTTATGCGACAACATCAATACCTTTGGAAATACATGAGAGAATATTCTTTTGTCTATTATAGTATTTGCTATCTGATATGCATCAAACTTTGTTTTAATCTATTGGTCTGCTTTTTATGCCTCTTATCAATGGATGTTTTTCTTGGGGAAAATCAGTCTATAAGTTTTTTGGTTTTTTTGTTGTAATTTCTGTTTATTGTTTTATATAAAAACTCTTTAACCAGATCCGGGAAACTTTACCTTTAACGATATCATCGTTGAAACTCCGTGGCCCGTATTCTGATTTAAGTATGGGTAGCCCAAAGTGCAAAAACGTTATTTAAGCTTAATGTTAACTGCTTTCTTTTCCCATGCTGTAATAATGTAGAAAACTATAAGTTTTTATTCCATGACAGTTTTTAATACTATGAGTGCCAAATGTGTTGATAAATTAAACACCAACTGTTATAGATTCAAGTCTCTTTTGGGTTTCCATACTTAAAACACAGATTTAAACTCTAGTTTAAGTTAAACCTTACATCAGAATACAGGCCCTTATGTCTAGAATTCTGTGGGTCCAGTAACCACGTCGATGAATTATTATGACGTCATGCGTTATCATTTTGTTTTATATCATTGTCCATATGCAGAATGGTGGGGTCCTTCCAATAAAGAGGTTGACGAGGGCTGTGTGTACTACAGTCTGAAGGAAGGTCTGGTGCATGATGATCATGTGTGTGGCATGAACCTCGGCACCCTTTGCGAGGGTAAGCACTCACATAGACCCCGTTTAGATATACGGTGTTAAACCACTTTAACGGAAACCAGATTAACAGAAGCTAGTTTAAAGGCAGGTCTAAACGGGTTAAGCGGTCACGAAAGTGAACTTCCACATTGATTTGGAAAGCCACTTCGCGCGGTACCAGGAGCCGGTAAATCTTTGAACACTTGTGACACGTATAGCGATCTTGCGAATTTGCAAACCGGTTTGGATGTCCATTGTCGTGCCGACCACTTGGATCGTTCAGACCTATTGTTTATTTAGTTTCTGTTTAACTGGATTCCGTTAAAGTGGTTTAACTCTGAAGATTTGATTTGGGTAAGTACTCACATAGACCCCGTTCAGATATACGGGATTAAACCACTTTAACGGAAACCAGAAACAGAAGCAAGTTTAACGACAGGTCTGAAAGGGACAAGCGGCATGAGACTGGACTTCCACATTGGGAACCAGCTTGGCCTGTAATTTTAACGTTTGAGACTCGTATAGCATGGCGACTTTAAAATATTTTTCAGACTTATACTTCATAACTTATATACTTATAACAGAACCAACACAGTGGCCACTGGAGGCTGTGAAAAGGTACAATATTGTAATTTTTATATCGCCCTCTACGTTCGTTAAAACGAACTTTTATTTACTGAGTGTGTACATCAAAAGCGTGCAATAGTGCACTTTGTCGACCTTTCCCGCAGATCACGCCCTTTCGCGAAGGTGTGCAACCTTTGTGCAGCCCGTTTTCTTAGTGTGTGTCAACTCCGAGTCGGTGTATATTAACCCATTAGCTACCTCACCCAACTTTAAAGCCGAGACCTGCATTTACCAGCATGTGGAGCATGCACTTGACCCGGGTGATGTGAATGGGTACCTGATAGGAAATTTTTCCTTGAAATGCAGCGCGCTACTTACAGCTGTGCTGCTAAAGCCAGGGTAATTATGCTACATTGTAGAGCGCCTAGGGACGACTGATAAAGTTAGTGTTAGGCGCTATGTAAGAACGTATAATTATGTGTATCTAAATACAAAGAATTTCAAAGTGGGTGACCATTGTTGCTTAATTTTCATCCCCTTTTTTATAATCAAATCCAAACCTAACGGGAGAAGGGCTAGTCGGCTTGATATACACACAAAAAAAAATATGTCATTTTCTTCTTTGTCCTGAGGGAAATAGGATTGTCGATCGGCATTATTTTGGGAGATTTACTTTTCAGGTTGCTTTCATTATTTCTACTTTTCATTTTCAGACAACCATGTGCCTGATGACGTCACAAGTGCCCCTAAATCTTGCCAAACCGCAGACGTTTTTCAACAGCGCAAGGCACGTCGCATCTTGAGCTTTTCATCCGTTGCAAACAAGGAACCTCCCGTGATTGGCTGCTGTGGCATTGATCACGTGATTAGTCTTGAGCCAATTACCAACGAGCGTCGGTTCGCCGTGGCGTGCGATATCAAAGCAGCATGTTGATCATGAGAGACAGAAAGAGGTCACAGAGAGAGAGAGAGAGAGAGAGAAGGAGAAAGAGAGGTGTAGGGAGGGGAGGAAGAGAGGAATTCAAGTTTTAGTCTCTCTTTTAATTCTGAATATTGACGCCAATATTGATTCCAGAAAATATACGGGTATGTGGGTAGAATGAAATGATCCCAGTCAACCGTATCTGAATTGCAGGACGCTTTGAAAGGTGCGCGTGTATGAGTATGTGTGTGTGGGTGTGTGTGTGGATGTGTGTGGGTGTGTGTATGTGTGTGGTGTGTGTGGTGTAAGGGTGTGTATGTGAATGTGCGTGTGTGTTGGATGTGCGTGGGTGTGTATGTGTGTGTGCGCGTGTGTGTGTGTGTGTGTGTAGGTGTGTTTGTTGTGTGTATGTGTGGGTTGGGGCTTTACATTACCATTTCTACACCTGAAAACTACTTTAACCTTGCCTGCATTACCTCAAGAAGTGGGGACGACTGCCCGTAAATACACAAGCCGAGCATAAAGCTCACTATGCACCCTACACCCACCGAACACATTATGAAGCATTTCTATTCTAAAAAGTAATTTCTGTAGGCGGCTCTCCACGTTTCTCCAGTCAGGGACATAATTTAAAAAAAAGGAAATTTTACGTCATATGCCAGACTGAGATATGAATTATTAACCTAAGTATGTTTACAAAGATTAATATCTATTGATAATTGTCTTGTTACTGCATTATATATACAGTTTTTCCTTTTTCATTTTTTTCATGCATGTGTTTTTTAACATGAAAAGTTGTCCTTCAGTCTCTAAATTTTTACCGTCAATAGTTCATGAATAACGTATGTATTTTAAGTGTTATAGCTCGTTTTTTAATATTTTGTGTACCCTTTATTTTTGCGACTTCCTAATGATAGAAGTGAAGTGATGGGAACCAAAGAGTATTGTTACATGAAGACAAATAAATCCCGACATAGCGCCAACTCAACGTGCATCCTATCGACCAACGTGTTAATTCTATATTAGGACACGTTTCAAAGGATTTGTAATTAATTTAAAGGAGAACCAACCCCTGGAATCATCGTGCTCTCATTGAATGAAGATAAATCGGATGAACAAACTGTGAAAATTTGAGCAAAATTGGACAACCCGTTCAAAAGTTATGAATTTTCAAAGTCACGGAGTTTTAACGGTCACTGCCGCTCATGTGGATCCGTGCGATCGGCAAATTGGACGGTATCTGTGACGTCATGTCGGACCACTCCTCATTCACTTTGTACATAGAATTTTGAAATATTGATTAATGTAAAATGTAGAGTAAGGTTGCAACATGGTTCTTCTCAAAATACATGCATAATCGATGAAGAAATGCTATACCCCAACCAAAAATTGGCATATTGTTGAATTTTCCGAAAATGGGAGAAAATATGAGATTTTGTATACAGAGGGAATGAGGAGTTGTCCGACATGACGTCACAGATTCCGCCGAATTTGCCGATCGCACGGATCCCCATTAGCGATAGGGATTGTCATATCTCTTTGAAAATAGATAACTTTTGAACGGGTTGTCCGATTTTGCTTAAATTTTCACAGGTGTTCATCTGATTTTTCTTTATTTAATGAGAGCATGGCAATTCCAGGGGTTGGTTTTCTTTGAGGTGTAACAGTATCCTCTGGCTACTGTCACTTTGTAAATACAAGGACGAAATATGAAATTTATAATAAGCACGATGATATGTACATATTTATCATGTATGTGTATGGTTTTCACATAGAATAAGGCTCGACTGTGCTAACTTCTAGTTCCAATTGATAGCATATAATCATATTTTTTTCCTTCTGTTCAAAATGTAAGTATCCGTATTTCAATATTGTTCAATTGTTTGTATGTATATTATTATTTTATTAATATTGTATTATTGTACAACTGTTGATGATAATGTCATGTTATGTAATGTAAGTAGAACTGCTGGACCGACGTGTATGAGTTCGCATTCATTTTTGTACGTGAAACATGTTGTGTTGAAGAGCGCGACGCCATCGCCATTTCTTATTTTGGGGGGATAATTAAGCCATTTCTTGGTCGATTTTGGGAGGGGGCGGACAAACATGTTAACATGGATTTTCACAATAGCGAGTTGATTGTGTTTCATTAACACGTGCGTTGATCCACGCACCAATGTATGAACGACTGGCGATCCTTTCTCTCAGTCGATGATACCTCCTGGTGCTGGAATCGCACTTAAGAAAGGGTCACCAGTCGATCCTACAGTCGTGGATAGATCTACCCACAGCTACATGGAACACACCCTATTTCTCCTTTTTTCATCCATTATTATGTTTATGTAAACAATACAGGTGCAATTACATGTTTGCGCACGGTATATAAAAACATTGCATTGCTTTGTATTTTTGTAACTTAGGACGTGTAATATACAACTTTGCTTCTTAATCCCCGGTCACATAGGACCCCGGAAGCAACACGATTCACCCCGACTCTTTGTTAATTCACAGTTAACTGCCTCAGAACAACGAGTCGGGGTGAATCGCATATTGCTTCCGGGTCCTATGTGACCGGGGCTTTTCATGGAAAGGCAGTCGCGGAGCTGTCTACAAATGCAATTTCTCGCAAATGTATATTGAAACAATTGATATTTATTAGGCAAAATGTTCTTCTTTCTTTATTTATTTATTTCTTATTAAGTTTAGATATAAACATTGCTGGAATATGCGACTTTTATATAACAGTGAGCGGCCGCAATAGATAAAACTGGGTCTGGGAGATCATTTACGATATGATGGAGCCGCTATGTTTGGTCTCTTATTCCCAGTTTTTCTGAGCGAATGGCGTTCGAACCTTGGATTATATTGTAATGAATATTTCTCAACTTATTTTCTTTAATTCTCCCTCCCCGGCTTTTGTATTTTATTTTTGTTTTATTGTGAGGAAATATCTGGAAAGATGAAAAGAAAATAGTTGTACTATACGAATTTTATCAAACTTCTTTGTTTTATTTATTCAAATACTCGATCCCTTTTATTTTTTAGTATCACTATTGATTAGTTAGTGTGAGATCAGTGGAATACACGGACGAATTATGAAATTTATAATAAGCACGATGATACATATTTTTCATGTATGTGTATGGTCTTCACATAGAATAAGGATTGACTGTGCTAACTGCTATAGTTCCAATTGATAGCATATAATCACATTTTTTTCTTCTGTTCAAAATGTAAGTATCCGTAATTCAATATTGTTCAATTGTTTGTATGTATATTATTATTTTATTAATATTGTATTGTTGTACAACTGTTGATGATAATGTCATGTTATGTTATGTAAGTAGAACTGCTGGACCGACGTGTATGAGTTCGCATTCAGTTTTGTACGTGAAACATGTTGTGTTGAGGAGCGCGACGCCGTCGCCAGTTCTTATTTTTTGGGGATACTTAAGCCATTTTTTGATCGATTTTGGGAGGGGCGGACAAAATTTTTAACATGAACTTTCACAATAGCGAGTTGATTGTGTTTCATTAACACGTGCGTTGATCTACGCACCAATGTATGAACGACTGGTGATCCTTTCTCTCACTCGATGATACCTCCTGGTGCTGGAATCGCACTTAAGAAAGGGTCACCAGTCGATCCTACAGTCGTGGATAGATCTACCCATAGTAAATGTGTTTTATGCATTATCTGTTTGAAGTTAATATAATTGTGTTTAAGCTTTAAGCATTTGTATTAATTCAGTAAATAAAGGTCCGGCTAGGACCTTTGACTTAGTGTTCTATACTCACATGCAAACCGAACCGGTTTAATAATTCGATTTATTTTTACCAGTATCATAATGTTGCATATAAAACTGTTTTGAATATTGTAACTATCTAAAACGCTACTATGTAAGTATGTATAATATGTTATCTGTTTGTTTCGAAGTTCATATATTGTAAATGTTATATGTTGAGCCTTTATATGCCCAGTCGGGCCAAAAGGCATGTTTCTTAATAAAAGTTCAAAAACTTCAAAGCTACATGGAACGCACCCTATCTCTCTTTTTTCATCCATTATTATGTTTATGTAAATAATACAGGTGCAATTACATGTTTGCGCACGGTATATAAAATCATTGCATTGCTTTGTATTTTTGTAACTTAGGACGTGTAATATACAACTTTGCTTCTTAATCCCCGGTCACATAGGGCCCCGGAAGCAACATGATTCAACACGACTCATTGTTCTGAGGTAATTAACTGTGAATAACAAAGAGGCTTGTTGAATTTTGTTGCTTCTATGTGACCGGGGCCTTAGCATAACATCTTCTGCATTCGTATCTCATTAAAATATACAAAACTTTTACCAGGCCTAATTGTGTGCGTTATTTTTATGTACGTATGCCTATGTTCATTTAGTTTTTATCTGTTTAAAAAAACTGATTGAAACGGAATTAAGTAAATTGAATTTGATTGAATTGATTCGAATTGATATTAAATTTTTACCCATAATAGTGCCAGATGGTTTGAAACATTGAAAACTAATTCAATAAAAGAAAGTGCTACACTTACAGGCTACTGAATTCCTTTTACCCTTTTGTTATTGAGTTCACACCTATAGTAATTGAATGGCCAAAATAACGAAGTCGTGTTTTAGGTGATGAATTACCGATGGATTTTTATATAAAAAAATCTTGGGCGATAATTGTCCGTGCATATGGCCTAGTTTGACAATATTCCAATAGCCGAATTGCATCGTTAAACTATTTTCTGGTCACGAACATCTACAGAGTGGGCAAGAAAAATGTACTTTAAAAATTGCAATAGAAACAGACTGCAGACTGAAAATGTACAGACAACTGTGCCGAATATGGATGAAGTAAAATTTAAAAATAAATATAGAATGTTCATTCAAACATTTTGACTGATCGTCGTGGCGTGCGCCGTAAATCAAGTTGGTCGGGACGGTCACAAATAAACCACTTTTGTAATTTATTCAAATGTATTCACTTTTGCTCGATGACGAACAAAGTATTAAAGGGGAACCAGCCCTTAGAATTGCAATGTTCTCTTTGAATGAAGAAAAATGAGATGAATACACTGAAACTTTGAGCAAAATTGCACAGGTCGTTCGAAAGTTATGAATTTTCAAATCCACAGAGATATGAATATGGCTGCCGCTGGTGGGTATCCGTGCGATCGGCAACATTGAAAGAATCGATGACGTCATGTTAGACAACTCATTCATACTGTGCATATAGTATTTAAAATGGATTAGTGTAAAGTTAAGCGTAGCGTAGGGGTTCAAAATACTTCTTTACAAAAATTCGTGCAGAAGCAATAAAGGAATTCCAGAGCTCGAGCGGGAAACCAACATTTGGTTGACCCCCCCCCCCCCCCCCAAACAAAAAAAAAGTTTTCTTCGATCAATGAAATCACGATATTTTTTTGGGGGGGTGTTTCCCTTTAAACTCTAGAAAATGAGAATACAATATTCGGGATGCTATTTTAATTTGCATACATTAGTTAATTCTAAGTTGGACAAAAATTGTTGCTTGACCAATTTCGCAACAACCACTGCATGGCATCTACATTCCTTCCTTTGAAATTACACTAGTTTATTTAGTAAACAAATGTAGTCATCGCGCGTTTGGCAAATAAGAAGAGTGCGTAAAATGCGAAAACATTACGAAAACGGTATGTTTGAACTGCAAATGGATGGCGATGCCAAAATCTCTCTCTTTTCCTCCTCCTCCTGTTCTTCTTTTTTTTTTCTTCTTCTTCTTCTTCTTCTTCTTCTTCTTCTTCTTCTTCTTCTTTGGCGTAAATTATTCTGAATTCATCGTGCCTTTGAAAATGAGGGCTTTGCAAAAAAAAAAGAACATTTACTATACAGAGTACATAAATAGAACCAGTACAAAGAATGAAGTATTTGATGTTCAAACTCTCATACGGTAAGCTATATAATAATAATAACACATTGCTTATATAGCGCATATCACTGCCATTGCGTCTCTATGCGCTTAAAGAAATGGAATTGGGAAATTAAAGATGCCATTCAATTGGAATAAAGTCATTTATAGTGCTTTTTGAATAGATAGGACATGCCATTTGCTTTTCTCACTTGGTTAAAAGGGGATATTTTAAAAAGTCAAAATCTTTACACGAACCGCTGCAATATCTCCGTTCGATGATTCACGCACAACCCGAAAGGGCAGCGTCTTAAAGATGACTGGCATTTTTAAATTAACGTGCTTCTCTGTTACTTCTGGGAGGTGTTTCACCAAGTCGTTCTTAAAAGTGAGACACGACTTTAAGTTCGACTGGTATCAGTTCTTGCGCGGAATGCGCATAATCGTGTGAACCATTACGTACAAGAAGGAATACGACGATGTTGCATACATGGTTCCGAATACAGCCCCCCCCCCCCCCCCCCCAAAAAAAAAAAAAAAAAATCTGCTTGCACTATGCTTCCTAAGAGTGTACAATAAAAGTTGATCAGAGGAATTAATAACAATTAACCAAGTGATATATGAGCGTTCATAGCATTTATTTAAAAAATTGCTTCTTTATTCAACAATGATATTGCTTTAGATATTACAAAGATTATTTACCGTAGAATTGTATTCATGGTGACGAGACTTACACAAGGTGAGCAGAAGGAACAAAGCATTTGGACAAATGATAATTATCATAATGGTGGCTATTTGAATGGCGCACAGGTCCACCTTATCGGTGCTCATGGCGCTGAAAGCTTTACACTCTACCCGGCTTTAGCTGGCAACCATTAAGGCGCTCCGCACTACAAGGCATTTCTTTCTGCCGTTCCCATTTACCTCACCTGGGTCGAGTGCAGCACAATGTGGATAAATTTCTTGCTGAAGGATATTAACGCCGTCGGTGGGATTCGAACCTACGACCCTCTGGTTCAAAGGCGAGAGTCAGAACCACTACACCACGGCGCAAATCATACAATTAATGCAGTATTCATCCATACGTACACAAAAGAAATTGTCTTATTACATGTGGCAATGTCAAACGTGTGTTACACCTGTTCAGGGAGTTAACAGGTAATATATTTCCTTTCGCGTTCATGTTGTGAACACATGAAGGAAGTTGTTCCCATTATCCAATTCATTTTCCCCTTCCGCCCACAGTGACAGATTAGACATGCATCATAATTGTTCCCACTTCTTCATTTTTCACACGTACAAAAATATTCATCTCAGAACCAAAGTGTTATATCTGGGCGCCCAGTTTTAAGGTATGCCAAACAAAATGTCACCATGGCTATATTAAAGTGTTGGTCGTCTTTTATCTATCATGAAGAAAATCTTCGGCAGTGGGGGAATTTTCGTGCACAAATTCTTGCCCTGGAACTGCCATTCATTTCCATATGGTAACTAAGTGATCAACGAAAGAGTAACATTCAAGGAACAGCGAAATGTTTTTGAAAAGTGGAGGTTTGAAAGTGAAGGGGGTTTGTTTTACCACTTTGAAATACTGCCACAGGCTTGCAAGCAGTTTATATATGGAAAAGTTAGGGTAGTATAGACCACCCCTACCGCCCATGACCCCACCTCGTTTCGGCGGTCCCTATACCGCTTGTGCTTTCCTCTATCTTCCCCACGGTTCCGCGATCACCGGATTTCCTTAGCTCAATTAAACTTGGTCTATCAAACTAAATAATTATGGACCTTGCACTGTAAACAAGACTGTACCAAAGGTATTTTATTTTATTGCCATTTTTGCACAAAATCTGCTGACTTAGCAATTGGTGGTAGCCTATTTCGAATTCGAGACATGTTTGTCTTGGGTTATCGTGACAAAAATATCTGTGTACCACAAGACAAACATTGACAAATTTGAATAACAAAATGTTCTCTATATTTAACCTTTACAAAGTAATTTCATCAAAAATTCACACAATCTGTGCCGACAAAAATAGACCAAAGGGGTGTTGCTCAAAATCAACTGCAGATCAACGGCAACTTTACAAATTGTAACGCGCATTTTCATTCACGCGCGATATGCGCATTTAACAAGACGCGCATGAATGTTGATTTGTGCGTTCCGATCAACTGCAACTTGCGATCAATTGAAAGTTTTGAGCAACACCCCACAAGTGAACCATTCCCCACTCAAGCTTTCACAATATCAACAAAAAAAAGGATTCTTATTATATTTCTCTCTCATTCTACAAACATGTTTGAAATGTGTTCCACATTTCTGTGCACAATAACTGAGAAGGAAATTTATTTTGTGCGTGAGAGAAATTGTATTGCCTTGAATGGAAAGTCCTTTATTCTGTCCATTATTTTTACGTAGACATTTCATAGTGATAAATTCTGGTCTGTATTTTACCAAGTTAGAAAAAGTATTACTTGTCCGATTTTCTATATACAAACTTTTTTTTTCCTGATCACAATTTCTTTCTGTTTCTTTTTAAAAGTTATTATTTTGGGGTAGACTCTTCTTTTAAACACAATCACTGACTATTTAAGACGTTTCGCGACCCCTGCATTGCATTATGGAGGTTTCGATTTCATTCATCGCAGTCACAGTCGACCGGAAGTAGTACGTTATAGTTTTACTATGAAAACAGACTAACCAGTTTGCGCAACTTGTTTTAGGTTCGCTTATTTGAAATATCTTTGGTGTAATAGGTATTGACTCTCTTCTCGTTAGTCCCGTATATTCCGTGGATGGACATGTCCGGGGAGTACTTGGAGGCCACGGTGGTCCTCCCAAGAGTTTCGGCCATGGTCCTGGTGTAGTGAGGGGCATTGCCGCAGCACAGTCCGATGTATGGGATCTTCAGCTGCTCGCACTGCTTGGTGAACTTGACGACGTCATCACGGGAGCAGAGGAGACAGTCCAGGTTGTCCGGGAACGCTCGTTTACCTGTGTTTGTGGGGGTGTGGGTGTGGGAGAGTGTAAGTGCGGGTGTGTTTATGGTGTTTGTGTAGGTGTGTACGTATGTGTGGGGAGAAAGAGAAATATATTAATTGTGAAAGTGGGAGAGAGAATTCGTTTTAACGTACGTCTCGATCAAGTTGACATTTTGCACCCCGCCTGATAAACAGCAAAATGAATATCACCTTACATTCGGCGCCCCGATCTGTGCGCTCCTGAACAGCTGATAAGTACGAACAGATTGATAATGAAAAAATAAATTATATCGGAACATTTGGCACACAACACGGCAAATTTGGTCCCCTAAGCAGCATAGAAGAAAAAGAAGGGCATCTACAAGTCTGGCACTGCTCATCTAATTTTGCGCCCTTTTCAAACTCAAATTCGGCGTCCTCTATTTCTAATCCGGAGGATCCGACCCCTAAAGCAAAATAGGCGCTTATTAATTGACTATTCGGGGACTTGGACGCGGGGCTCGTCACAGATGAAACATAATTGTGACGCAACGATGTACTGGTGCGCAAAATTATGACATACGTCGACTGGTACGTTAACGTGCATATAAAAATCTAGTTAATAATGTTCATAAATTCATCCCTTCTTACCTGTCCATGGGTCGACGATTTCAGTAAAACGTGGTTCCTCGAGAGTTGTCCTGTATGGCACTGGCAGCGCAGCCAGTGGAGCCTAGGCAGAGAAAAAAGAGATCATTCTAGCAATTCGAAACGCCAAGAGGTTTCTTCGTTTACATGTATCTTTATCATTTATCTTAATTTGCTTATTAATCTCTTTCCTTTTCTGAAAATGTCCGTCACTATATTTACTTGTATCGGTACATAATTTATCTATTGTATGGAATATGAAACGCTTGCAGAACGAAGCATGAAAATTATTTGCCATAAAAAAAGAATCAGGCAAATATTTGCAACAGATTTCTCGGTGTAAAAGTTTGTGGCAAAAGTATTTTTTGCTAGAGTTTTCGTTTTGTGTCAGATAATATATTCGCCCATGTCATTTTGTAATTGGTGCTGTATCGCTACTCCACACATGATATCATGATCATTGTAATCTTTTTTTTTTTTGCATATCGAATTAAAGGTCCACTATTATGACGATGTATGTTGACTTGTGGTGATCTATGCTACCCTAAACACCACCTTTGTGAGTGAGAAAGCTACCAAATGTGTCCCACATATTTTATAACAACTTTTCTTTATATTTTAGTGAGGCGATTTGGGAACGCCTCTAAGAATTCTCTTCATATGCAGAACTTTGAGGTCATATACAGTACTTTGCATATGAACAGAATTTTTAGGGGGGCATTTGTGGAAATCCCTTGAGGGGAGCTTATTTTATTGACAAAAGATATTAGGACGTACTTCCACCTGACCGGAACATACCTTGAATCATTCCGCCATTGAGCCTGTTGTTTCTATTGATAGAATTGTGGAAACATTCACTTGATACTCCATTGAGCAGTAATCGCATTCCATCGTCATTGTTCACCATGTTAACCTCTCTTAATAATGGCCAGTTGTAAACATTTCCCAATTGACATAAGACAGAATGAGGAATGATTCAAAGTATGTCCAGGTCAGGTGTAATAACATCTTAACATCTTTTGTAAATGAAATAAGTTCCCCTCCAAGGGATTTCCACAAATTCCCCCTAAAAATTATCTTCATATGCAGAGTACTGTATATGACCTCATATAGAGTACTCTGCATATGAAGAGAATTTTTAGGGGCGTTCCCAAATTGCCTCTCTAAAATATAAAGAAAAATTATTGTAAATTATGTGGGAAACATTTGGGAGTTCTCTCACTCACAAAGGCGGTGCTAAGGGTAGCATAGATTACCACAAGTCAACATATATCAGGCGCGCATTGTGAGGGGGGGGGGGGG
>BQKZ01000820.1:75901-89436 GCA_036244855.1 Temnopleurus reevesii
CCCCTATATTTGCGGCAGCGGCACTCTCAACCAGGGGCATTATGGACACCGGTCCGAGAGTGCAATTGAAGCCGACCACGTCAGCTCCTGCGGCGACAAGCTTACGGAGTGCTTCATTAAGCTCTGACCCGTCGGGGAGGGTCCTCGTCCCGTCGGCGCTGATCTTCGTGTAGTGCGAGGCGAGGGTGATTACAGCGGGCACACCTGCGGGTTACACGTTCAAGTGTCAAATTGTTAGATGTTTGTTATTTTTCTAAACATTACATTTGTTATCATTTTAATGTATTATCATTTTAAAATCATTAAAAGAGTTTTTTTAATTCACAATATTGGGATACTCAAAATGGCTACTTTTTAATCTTCACTGTTTTTTTTTCTTTCTGTAGTCTTACTCAAATAAGTGTACATTACATGTGTTATGACACATTATTTCTTTTTTTAGATTCGAAATATCAAGTCGAATTGGGAGAGCTAAAATGGCTACTTTTCTAATCGACATATATTCAATTTGGTACAATGGTACTACATTAGAATGCTCTAACAAAATAATTAAAAAACACGAGGTTTCCAAATAAGGTTAGAAGATTAGTACATCATCAGTACATAAAACTATAAAGGCAAAGTAATTTTATCAGACATGATATGGGGCCAGCCTTCTGAACAAGCCTCGCTTCTTTGCTGGCCTCTTTTTACATTTCTTTTGTTACATTACCATTATTATTCATGATTAAGTCTATGTTTGAATCTTCAAAAGAAATGAAATGCAAATAAACATCTCGTTCACGGTCGGTGCACGACTGATGCTCCGCCGTGCGTGCATGGCTTCTTGAATACTTGAGATAGTCTTCGTGCAAGTCGTCTTTTGATAGAACTCAGCATCTTAAAAACTTAACATGTTTTTAATTTTATGGCATGTATACTACAGATGCTTTTTAAGGAGGATATAGTAATTGACTTGGTTCTGAAATAATGTCTGGCTTGGGGCCTGTAACACATAAGATGAAATCAAACTTATATACGATTACTATCAATCGTAAGTCTATGAGAAAGTATGTATCATAATATACGATTAATGCAAAATTAATCATATTTCTTTTCTGTTACAGCCCTCTGAATTGGTTAAATCAAAGAGTTTATTACCTTTGCCAAATTCCTTGATCGCTTCAAGTGCAATCATAGCCTCCCCTAAATGTCCAATGGTCTCTGCCACTATGAAATCCGCACCCTCGTCAACCGCCCATTCTATTTGTTCCTGGGTAAATAAACGACACAAAACCACATTATTTAAAAATTCATGGTAGGAATATATACTTATATTTATTGGTCTGTTAATTAATCAGTGCATGCAAAGAATATTATTATATTATTATATTATATTAAGAAAGTGCTAATTCGTAGAGGTTCCACGTAAAGGCCCAAATTAGATTTGCACCCTTTTGGATATTGTTTTCTTTGTGTTTTTTGGTATTCTCGCTAACAACAATAGACGAGTTCAAACGATATCTCACGATAGCATCGATATCGATACGTTAGGATTTGCTAGGATTGGGAAGGTGACTTCCGGTTTTGGGAAGCTAATGCACGTGCGATGACTCATTTTTGAAAAATTATTGATGTTTCCTCCATGAACATCATCGAATATTAAACGTAAAGATTAGTTTTGGGAGAGATGGCGCTTCAGGTATCTAACAACTCTGGGAGCTGCAGTAGGCCTAATCTAGGTTTATTCAAAAGCAAATAAGAGCATGTTCGTAGTTTGTTTCAATAAAATCGACTAAGAAATGGTTAAGTATCGAGAAACAAGAATGACGATACGCGGCACTATTATAAACAACTCATCACCTCACGTGCAAAATTAATGCAGATTCACGCTCCACACACAATATCATCAGAAACTTCATGACCCGTGTCTGCTGGCGTTCTATTCATCTAGAGGTCCGAAGGAGTAATTTTGTGCAATTACCCCCCTGGTAAACAGCTTGAGACTCACCTGCTTTTTGGTGATTCATTTTACTTTGAAAATAATTTGTGTGGAAATGCCCAATTTCTTGTGAAAATGCTAATAATCCGTTATAGGTTGAACATGTTTTAACCAATTATTTTAATTTATAGACAGTATATGTTATCGAGTGTCCGGTAACTTTTGCCCATCGTTTTAAGAGTGTATTTATTTATCACACGAATANTGTGAGCGGTGACGAGCGTTGCCGAAATTAAATCCCCAATTCCTTCCGCTAAAGGACCGCTAAAGCTCCGCTCGGCCGGTGTGACCACACCTTTAGCAAGACCGCAGGAATCTGACGAATTCTCCCGTCCTTGAGCCGCTCCGTTGTTGAGCGTAAACTCGGAAATATTGTAGAAGTACCAGAAGGCTGATCACTGCTTTGCGCATGCGTGAAATTGAAGCCGTGCAACATGGCCTAATGTTGCACGGCTTAAAACTCTCATAGATAATAATCTCAAATAAATTGTATATGGATTATCATTATTAAATTCAAATCAATTATTGAAATTCGAAATATCAAATGAAATTAGAAGACTCAATTACACCAGTCTGCTCGCCTCATCTTCAAACAACCAAAGAACACGCACACCTCACCTCTATTGAACACTCTCCACTGGCTTCCCATTGAAAAAAGGATTCGCTTCAAAACATCTACCCTTGTTTATAAGTCATTAAACGGACAATCTCCATCCTATCTCACAAATCTTGTTCATGTTCGTCAGTCTAGCTATAACCTCAGGGCCCCGTAACATAAAGGTTTGCGATTAATTGCTAATCTGATAGCGATTGATATCAATCGCAAGTCTATGGCAAATCATGTACTAAAGTTTGCAATCGATCGCAAAATCAAATAGCGATTAATCGCAAACCTTTATGTTACGGGGCCCAGATCTAATAATCGCACTGATCTAAATATCCCAAGATGTCGAACAAACGCTGGCAAGCGGGCATTCATTGCGACTGCTCCAAAATCTTGGAATGATCTACCAAACTTTGTAAAAACTGCTAATTCACTACCATCTTTCAAAAATTATCTCAAAACTCACCTGTTTGTGTAATCCCCGCTTGCCAGCATTTGTTATCATCCATTAGTCTTTGTTCCTTCCTTGGCATATGTTTATGTTAATTGTATATGCTATCTTCTATATTGTATTTTGTTTTAAGCGCTTTGTACCATATATTATGAAAAGGCGCTATATAAGAACTTTTTGTATTGTATTGTATTAGTACAAGTCGTCTTTTGATTTCTTATGACAAACGTTTAGTTGTTAGAATTAAACACTTTAAAAAATAAACCTGTTTCTAATATCATGTTGTGTATACTTTCGACTAGAAAATTATTATTTTGGCCTTAGAAACCCTTTAATCACGTTAATAAAGATATTGTAATTGACATAGCTCTGAAATAATTGACCTGAATTAGTTGGATTAAAGAGTTAATTACCTTTGCCAAATTCCTTGATCGCTTCAAGTGCAATCATAGCCTCTCCTAAATGTCCAATGGTCTCTGCCACTATGAAATCCGCACCCTCGTCAACCGCCCATTCAATTTGTTCCTGGGTAAATAAACGACACAAAATCACATTATTTAAAAATTAATGTTAAGAATATACACGATTTGTTGATAATTGAAGAAAAAAGAAATTCAGATCGGGCCAGTTCAGAGGGTCGGTCAGTCTTGAGAATCCAGGTATTTTTTATAGACCATTTTACTTTTTCCATATTTTTTAATCGCTCCAAGTGCGATCATAGCCTCCCCTAAATGTCCAATGGTCTCTGCCACTATGAAATCCGCACCCTCGTCAACCGCCCATTCTATTTGTTCCTGGGTAAATAAACGACACAAAACCACATTATTTAAAAATTCATGGTAGGAATATATACTTATATTTATTGGTCTGTTAATTAATCAGTGCATGCAAAGAATATTATTATATTATTATATTATATTAAGAAAGTGCTAATTCGTAGAGGTTCCACGTAAAGGCCCAAATTAGATTTGCACCCTTTTGGATATTGTTTTCTTTGTGTTTTTTGGTATTCTCGCTAACAACAATAGACGAGTTCAAACGATATCTCACGATAGCATCGATATCGATACGTTAGGATTTGCTAGGATTGGGAAGGTGACTTCCGGTTTTGGGAAGCTAATGCACGTGCGATGACTCATTTTTGAAAAATTATTGATGTTTCCTCCATGAACATCATCGAATATTAAACGTAAAGATTAGTTTTGGGAGAGATGGCGCTTCAGGTATCTAACAACTCTGGGAGCTGCAGTAGGCCTAATCTAGGTTTATTCAAAAGCAAATAAGAGCATGTTCGTAGTTTGTTTCAATAAAATCGACTAAGAAATGGTTAAGTATCGAGAAACAAGAATGACGATACGCGGCACTATTATAAACAACTCATCACCTCACGTGCAAAATTAATGCAGATTCACGCTCCACACACAATATCATCAGAAACTTCATGACCCGTGTCTGCTGGCGTTCTATTCATCTAGAGGTCCGAAGGAGTAATTTTGTGCAATTACCCCCCTGGTAAACAGCTTGAGACTCACCTGCTTTTTGGTGATTCATTTTACTTTGAAAATAATTTGTGTGGAAATGCCCAATTTCTTGTGAAAATGCTAATAATCCGTTATAGGTTGAACATGTTTTAACCAATTATTTTAATTTATAGACAGTATGTTATCGAGTGTCCGGTAACTTTTGCCCAACATTTTAAGAGTGTATTTATTTATCACATGAATATATGTGGCGACCTTTCACCACTTCAAAATGCAACATGTTTCGACCCGAACTATGTGTAATCAACCTAGTTCATATGTCGAACGATATTTCAGACTAATTTCCGGGGGGGGGGGTACGGAACAACGACCTTTGTACGATAACACTGACATAAAATATGCACAGTCAACGAATTTCTTACTGCAAAAGAGTGCCAAGCTTTTGTCATAACGGCGACATGTTATCGTATGCTTGTCTTCTTGTACTCCCTCAAGAAACTAGTCAGATTTTTGAGTAACTAGAGTCTGATTAACATGACCAGGAATCTTGCATAAAAAGCTCTGAATTGTGGCAATTTTTAGATAGAATCTGGTCCCTTTTTTACCAGAAAAAAGAGAGTAAGTTCCCTCAGGGTATTTTAACAAAACTAACACGATATAAACTATCTCCGTATCATAAAGTTGGTCATGGGACAATAGATCCGTATATACCTTGTATTGAACTGTGCGGACACAACTATCCCAAACCGATTCCGATTTGAATAGCATTACAAAGGAGCTCTGAATTGGCGTTCGAATTAATTTTACGTAAATAGATTATTGCTTGTTACATATTTAATAGTATATAAAGAACTGTTTTAATAGGTAAATAATATTCATATATGTCTTTATAAGATCACATTGCTAGGATAAAAAGAGTTCTGTACTTTTTACAGCAGACTATAGCTAGACAACCTGCTCATTATAAGTCTTTGGAAGGTCGCATTGCCGCGATTAAAAAGTTTTGTATTTTACAGCAGGTTTAGTTTAAATTTGTACACATTTGATAGTGGAAAGGATTGTTTTGACCAGCAAACAACATCTACTGACGTCTTTATAAGGTCATGAGCTTCTGTTGTTGCTTTATGGTTAATGCCCTGGTCACATAGAGCCCCGGAAGCAACACGATTCACCCCGACTCGTTGTTCTGAGGCAGTTAACTGTGAATTAACAAAGTGTCGGGGTGAATCGTGTTGCTTCCGGGGTCCTATGTGACCAGGGCTTAACGTTCGTAAGTATCATTCTAGACATAATATTACATATTATCAGTGATCAGATTAAAAGCATATTGGCTTTAGGACGTTCAAACATGACGATGTATTTGGGGACCTTGTTAGCAATATCGTCTGAATGTAAATGACACGGGCAAGCTATTTAGTGTCAATAAAGAAGTCGACTGTACATTTGAAACTTTAAAGTTTAATCTGTCTCAATAGGCTGGTTTGCTAATATAGATCTAAATTTTATGCGTTCTATGTCAACAAAGGTTGTCTGATTGTGGATTCCAATAGGCGGGTTTACATATATATCCAAATTTATGTGCGTTTCACGTAGTTACGTGAATAAGACTACAATACTTGGAATCCAGTTTGCATACATTACTTGTTGCTATGTCGGGCAAGCCTCGGGCAAGCTTTCGGGTTGTCAAGAACAACTTTTGTGTTAGAGGTATGCATAAAATTTGCATCTATTAGTAAACCCGCCTATTATTGTAGTCTTATTGTTACCAACCGGTCTATGGAATATACTACGTTAAACAAACATAAATTTGAATATATTCAAATTTATGTTCGTTTAACGTAGTTTATTACTAGTAATAGGCGGGTTTATTTATCAAGTAAAACCGCCTATTACTATTAACATATGCAAAGTGCATTCCGAGTAATAAAGGTCAGTTGTTGCCAAGTGGTTTATAAAGGATTACCACATTACTACGATCGTTGACAAGGAGCGTGGATGAATTTGAATCTATCAGCAAACCGGCCTTTAGTGGCTAGATTCATATTGCCACTCAAATCAAATATCATCCTGATTCAGCAAGTTCTTATAACTATTATTATTTTTTAAAACCGAATGTGGTCTGCAAAAAAACACCACAGACAATCAATGTACACCTCAAAGTTGGTTTTTATACAGATTCAAATTAGTTGACCAGTCATCAATCACGTGCACAGTTCCATATTAATAAAGAGACTTCGATTTTTGTCGACGTGCCCATCATCACAGTCAACCGGCATAAGACAACACGGCTATCGCTTTTTTATTGGAATAGTTCCAGATGATGTCAGATGACGTCACAATAGGGTATGATGATCAGTAGATGCGGCTATATACCTCTATGATGAATGGTGTGTTCGCAAGCTTGTGTGTTCGTTACATACGAGTGAACGAAGGTGAAAAATTGGAAATTAGTGTAACAGATTGGGTAGTGGACAAAGGGTTAATCACAGAGGAAGCATATAGCTGTGACATAACAATGCACAGTTGCGCAAAAATATGACGTACATACGTCAATTGGCACGTTGACAAGAGATCGAAACCTGCTTAATTAAGATTTATTTTTTTTATTTATTTTTTATTTATTAGGTCTTCTTTATACAGGGTAGCCCTTTCAATAATGAAATTGATCTTCCAAGGGGCCCTGTACGATTAAAAATACAAAATACAAAATATATACAAACATACAAACATANATAAAAAGCTCTGGATTGTGGCAATTTTTAGATAGAATCTGGTCCCTTTTTTACCAGAAAAAAGAGAGTAAGTTCCCTCAGGGTATTTTAACAAAACTAACACGATATAAACTATCTCCGTATCATAAAGTTGGTCATGGGACAATAGATCCGTATATACCTTGTATTGAACTGTGCGGACACAACTATCCCAAACCGATTCCGATTTGAATAGCATTACAAAGGAGCTCTGAATTGGCGTTCGAATTAATTTTACGTAAATAGATTATTGCTTGTTACATATTTAATAGTATATAAAGAACTGTTTTAATAGGTAAATAATATTCATATATGTCTTTATAAGATCACATTGCTAGGATAAAAAGAGTTCTGTACTTTTTACAGCAGACTATAGCTAGACAACCTGCTCATTATAAGTCTTTGGAAGGTCGCATTGCCGCGATTAAAAAGTTCTGTATTTTACAGCAGGTTTGATAGTGGAAAGGATTGTTTTGACCAGTAAACAACATCTACTGACGTCTTTACAAGGTCATATGATTATGTTGTTGCTTTATTTTCAAGGGTCCAGGGGCCAATTGCACGAAATAGTCTTCGCTATCCTCTTCATGCTAAGGCGTCTTAAGTTTTTGTGCCACCCTCTTAACATAGTCGTATCAACGCTAATGTCTATGTTACGAGGGTGGCACAAGAAGTCAAGACGTCTTACCAAGAAGTGGATAGCTAAGACCATTTCGAGCAATCGGCCCCTGAGTATCATTCTATTCATGAGAATCAATATTACATCTTATCAGTGATCAGATTAAAAGCATATTGGCTTTAGGACGTTCAAACATGACGATGTATTTGGGGACCTTGTTAGCAATATCGTCTGAATGTAAATGACACGGGCAAGCTATTTAGTGTCAATAAAGAAGTCGACTGTACATTTGAAACTTTAAAGTTTAATCTGTCTCAATAGGCTGGTTTGCTAATATAGATCTAAATTTTATGCGTTCTATGTCAACAAAGGTTGTCTGATTGTGGATGGCACGAGGAAGATATTTAGTGTCAATAAAGAAGTCAACTGTACATTTGAAACTTTTAATTTTAATCTGTCTCAATAGGCTGGTTTAATCATAGATGCAAATTTTATGCGTTCCATATCAACGTAGGTTGTTCTTGACAACTCGAAAGCTTGCCCGACATAAAAGGCGGGTTTACTAATAGATGCAAATGTTATGCATACCTCTAACACAAAGGTTGTTCTTGACAACCCGAAAGCTTGCCCGAGACTTGCCCGACATAGCAACAAGTAATATATGAAAACTGGATTCCAATTATTGTAGTCTTATTGTTACCAACCGGTCTATGGAATACCACGTAACTACGTTAAACGCACATAAATTTGAATATATAAGTAAACCCGCCTATTACTAGTAATATATGCAGAGTGGATTCAAAGTATTGTAGGCCAATTGTTTCCAAGGGGTTTAAGGAATACAACCTAACTACGTTCATTGGCAAGAAGCGTGCATGAATTTGAATCTATCCGTAAACCAACCTGCACTGTCTAGATTCATATTGCCGAGCAAATGAAATCATCCAGATTACTATGTGTCCTTTTTTAAAACAAAAGGTGGTCTGCAAAAAAAAAGAACAGACAGTTATTGTAACTCTCAATATCAATGTCATACAGATTAAAATTAGTTGACCAGCCATAAACCACGTTCACAGTTCCAAATTAATACAGAGACTTCGATTTTTGTCGACATGCCTATCGTCATAGTCAACCGGAAGCATAAGTCAACACGTCTATCACTTTTTTTTATTGGAATCGTTCCAGATGATTTCAGATGACGTCACAATAGGGTATGATGATCAGTAGATGCATACAAGGCGTGCTCTTCACAGACGGGACGGGTGAACGAAGGTGAAAACTGGAAAAGTAGTGGCTCAGACTGGGGAAGTGGACGAAGGGATCAGCACAGAGGAAACATGGCTATGACGTAACAATGCACAGTTGCGCAAAAGTATGACGTACATACGTCAATTGTCACGTTAACATAAAATTGAAACCTGCTTAATTAAGATGACAAGGGATTTCCAACAACATTTTCAATAAAAGTACCTACGACTAGTGAGGACTTTTAAGAGGAGGGGCAGTGCCCGGGTCTGACAAGGGCGCAAAATGCAATGTCAAAAGCAGTCCATAATGGCTTAGGGGCGCAAAATTTCAGATGAGTACCTTATTTGCTTGCCAGCTCGTCAGGGGAGGCGCGTCAGTCCAGTTGCATGCATTAATCATTTAATCGACTATCACTCAGCGAGCATTTAGCGAACTTTCGACCGTCAGTGACTGTTCTTGTTTCCCCATTTCGTAAAACAGAACGGACGGTGCGCTTGACATGGTTACTGCGCACGCTGGCTCTGCACGGGAACATGTGACAATTGCGCTGGCAACTATTTCGAAGTAGTGATGTCATATATCGCGAAGGTCGCGCTGATTGGCTACTTTTCATCTAGCGTCCTAGAAATGAGACACATAAAATTGGTCTTGTATACAGTATTTGAAATCTGCTCGGGCGAATTTTGATTGGATGAAACATTTCGGAGGAATATGGGTTCATCATTTAAAAACTCTGTTTTCCTATAGTTATTGAGTATGAGTTTTTCGACAGTGATAAACTTTCCGCCTACGTGGAAAAAAAAACGGCGGCTTGCATTCGTCAACCTTGAATTTTGCTCCATTTCCGTGTATTTTTGTAAACGAGTGGCCTTGCATGAAATATGAAAAATCAAAGAGCATCCTATTGAAACACATTTGCATTTATGAACTATGACGACGATGGTTTGTGCCTCTTGGATTAGGTAGAAAAACAACAACAATACCAGTAATAAGTTTAATGACAAAATATTGAGAGTAAAAATTATAATGATAAAAAACAAGAAAAAGTGCATGTAACCATTCTACAAAGTGTTCAAGGCGTTTCTTGTATCAATATTATCCATCATTTTAGCCCGTCGCGCATTATTCATTGCGCACATCAGATACTAGTCGGTTTTCGAAATTTGTAGACGAAGCTTGTGGACGGTAGAAAACGAGTGCGCATCTGATCTGCGCAACGAATGACGCGTATACGAATTGCGCACATCAGATGCGCAATCGTTTTGGACAGTCCACAGGCTTCCATCCATCATATCGAAAGCCCACTATAACGCCTTACCTTGAAAATGGCTTTGGTCTCTGCGATGGCCTTCTCATCGTCGGGTTTGTAGACCCACGTGTTGCTGAGATCGCCGCACATCAGTGTCCCCGTCTCGTCGGCCACCTCGCGGGCCATCCTCAGGGCCAGACGGTTCTGCTTCTCCAGCTCGTCCTCGCGACCGACCAGCCTCAGCTTGCTGCGATGCCCGTAATACTGTGTACACGAAGGAAAATTATCGGTCTATATTGTTTCCGCTAAAGCCCCGGTCACATAGGGCTCCGAAAGCAAAACTGTTCAACACGACTCTTTGTTCAGTGACAGTCAACTTTGAATCAACAAAGAGTCGTGTTGAATCGTGTTGGTTCCGGGGTCCTATGTGACCGGGGCATAATCGACATCCCTTGTTTTCAAACAAGTATATTGCTCGTCCCTACAAAGCTTTGTTTGACGAAAGCGTTCCGGCGTCGTGGCCGATTAGTATAAGGAATTTTGGGCAGATTATAATGGACAATTAGACCAAGGATATCACCTAATTCGCTATTTTGTCAAATTTTCTGCGATTTTAGGGAGTATTCTAATATTAATTTCTGTAGGGAATCGACCAATCCCTTAAGCCCCGGTCACATAGGACCCCGGAAGCAACACGATTCACCCCGACTCGTTGTTCTGAGGCAGTTAACTGTGAATTAAAAAAGAGTCGGGATGAATAGTGTTGATTCCGGGGTCCTATGTGACCAGGGCTTTAAACCATAAGTCAAAATTTGACAAATATACACTTTTGATCTGCTGCTGGACAAATAGTAATATTCTAGACATGCCTCTGTTGGTATGTTCATGTCTGCATGAGACACTGCCAGAAGTGGCAGACTGCTGGAATATTAGCGCAACGCACTGTGAGCAGAAGGACAAAGGAGTTGGACAAAGTGAGCAGTTGCATTCAAGCCTTCACAATAGCTCTATGATCACAAAGGAAAAGAGCTTCCGTTTTAATTCACCGACAATGTGCGACATCTGTTAAACATTTTCCCATAGAATAAGAGGAAAGTATGTTTCTTTGGTGTGCATCTAGCCTTAGTGAATGCTTCAATGGAAGTTATTCACTCTTTTCACATCCTTTGTCCCTTCTGCTTAAAGTGTATATGCGTCACTTACCGTAAACGCTTGAACGACGTCACTCCCTGCGCGCACGAAATCCCTGTACATCTGACGCACGAGATCGGGATGATCCACTACCACTTCAGGGGTGAACGGACCAGCTTTCAGGTAGCCAAGACGCTCAAAAGCGAAGATATACCCCTCTGCACAAATGACGGTTTCCCCATCCCGAATTCGCTCCATTAATCCTTGTTTTTAAAGAAGAACAAAATAAATGTAACAGCCTCCACGTTTTTAGAAATACTTGGAATGGTGATTGGTATTGATATACGATAATTTTCGATTGCAATAGGCTGTTTACAGATAAATTTAAATTTATGCCACTTTCTTGCAAAATTTTGCCAATTTATATGAAAATTACAAACCGTTTATATAATTGCAATGTTGATATTTACTGTCCGATTTACCTCAAACCATTTTTTTTTCATATGTTGGTCTGATTTTTCTGCTTTTAATGAAAACAAGAAATTTCTGGCGCAGACCCAGCCTTTACCTATCTTGTAATGAACGGGAACATATATTGTACCCTTTAATTATTTTAATGGTTAAATATTTATATTCGGCATTGTGATGATGATGATGATGAATTTATATTTAAAGGCGTTTTTCATTCAATTCTGAATATTTACGCCAAAAATTATTCAGGATGAAATTGCTTGGCTTGTTTCCTCTATATACGGCCTATCGTTAGATGTTCAATAACATACTTTTTATATCAATTGATGGAAATTAATCGAAATGAAATCAATCTAGTTATATACGCTAAATTGCACCTTGTACATATTGAAACAAAATATTCAAAATTCATGAATTACCTTTTGACTTCGGCATTTTGAATGGATCCTCCTCGTTGCCGTGAATGCTAGATCGAATATACGAGCTCTGATCTCGAGTAAATGATATGCAGTAAATGATATCGGGTAGACAATTCAATGATATATAAAGTTCTCTTTTTTTAGAACGTATTTAACTAAAGCCCCGGTCACATAGGACCCCGGAAGCAACACGATTCACCCCGACTCGTTGTTCTGAGGCAGTTAACTGTCAATGAACAAAGAGTCGGGGTGAATCGTGTTGCTTCCGGGGTCCTATGTGACCGGGGCTTTAGTTGTTGACAAATCCGGATAATGTACATTGCGAAGTTCAAGCCGAGGCATACCTAAGCGATTTTCAGAGTATCGGGGCACTCAACTTCGAAATTGACAAACGAAAAGGGAACAATATTCTGTAAAGGCAACTCGTGCTTTTTTCAATGGTTGATTTGATGAATTAAATGTACCGTAGACCTAATTCTCCGAACAGATTTCTGATAATGGTGATATGTTCGATTTCATGAGCTGTATAGTATTAGAAAGAGAGAGAATACGAGATAAGCGTGCCTTTGCATCGGCAGGGCCTTCATTAAGGAACCAGCTACCTGACCTGCAATATTGATAGCTCAGAAAGCTTTAACAGAGCACTACAGACCCATCTGTACTAAAATCTTTAAAAAAAACAAAAAAAAACCCTCTCTTTTAAGTACACTGGTCAAGAGCATGGTTTGATAATGGCTCCCTGCCCATGCAAGGGCATGGCCATATTGTTTATATGTTTAAATGTTTATTGTGTTAGTTAATAATTGTTTGTTTGTGAAGCGCATGGAGAATTTCCCTAATTATTATGCGCTATATAAATTCCAATTATTATTATTATTATTATTATAAGCTAAACTGTGGGAAAGCTGAATACCCAGTCATCCCTGGTAGGCAACATAAATATAACAGTGTGAGGTCAAAATCCATGTTTCCACCTTCTGTTTGATTCTTGGTCAACTATTAAATAAATAATCACTGTTTGTGAATGCGATGGGAAAATATATACCACTGATAAGTCGATCCGATCTGTAGCTACCTTTCCGATGCTAAAGCCCCGGTCACAAGGCCCCGGAAGCAACACGATTCAACACG
>BQKZ01000820.1:121708-134069 GCA_036244855.1 Temnopleurus reevesii
GATTGAAATGGCATTGGGTGCTCCAAATAGTTACCGTGTAAATACATTCTATTCTATTGTGACAGTTCTGAATTACTTTTAAAATGAAATTATTATCGTGAAGAAGCAGATATGCCAACCATTAAAGAATGGGTGACTTCAAGTACTGTGTTGAACGCTGGTGTTGGTGGTGCATCAAAACTAACACCAACCTCAACACCAAACTTAAAGTCTGTTGGTGTTTGGGGTAGACCACATAAGATTCTGACGTATTTCCGGTCGTTTCTGTATCACTTCTGTAACCTGACCAATGGTGTTGGAGCTCGGTTTACGGACCGTTTTGCTCTCTCAACACCAACACCAACACCAACACCGAACACCGTACTTGAAGTCACCCAATATGTGAGTGCACGTGTTGTGATTTCACATGAATTCATTGCTATTACAACTGAATGGCCGACATTGTGGTTAGTGTTGTCATGTTTGCTCTCACTTTAGTTCAGCTGTGGCATTATTCACATTTTAGTTTTGACATCCTGCACATTCTGAAATGGTTGGCATCTCTGAAAAAGATGGAGGTAAATTTTGACCCTTCTTTTGACCCGTATCTACGGAATTCTTCTCATCTAAAGAGGCAAATAGAATTTGGCAGGGTACATATAGCTTATGCCCCAGTCACATAGAAGCCCCGACTGAACATGATGCAACACGACTCTTTGTTCGGAGGTAGTTAACTGTGGACTGAACAAAGATTCATGTTGAATTGTGTTACTTCAAGGCTGCTATACAGTGAAAACTCTTTATAACGAGGTCCTTGGGACCATGAAAATTACCTTGTTATATCAGGTTCCTCACTATATCAGGGTAAAAAACAAAGAACTATAAAGAGCTGGGACAAATAAAATTGCCTTGTTATAATACGTATCTCGCTATATCCTTCCTCTTCATAATGAGCTTCAACTGTATATGACTGGGGCTTTACAATTTGTTCTTTCAGCTGGCCGGAAATACTTACGCCACTTTCTTGCCATCCGAAAATGGGTGGCCAGATATCTTCTCGAAGCATGTAGCCGCATCGTCAAAGTCTGCGGCACGATCTTCCGACCAATCCGTGGGCAAAGCTTTCCCAATCTCTAATTCATACATCTGTTTGACAAACTTGGCGACTATATAGGGTTCGAACCACACCTCCACTCCCTCGATGAAGCTCAAACATTTGAGCAGAGCTGTAGAAGCGGACCTTGCAATGCAGACAAGGAATAGCCGCGATCGTTTGGCTCCATCTGGACCAGTTTTAGACGCCATTGAAGATGATGAAGTATCTGACAACAAAAATAAATGATGCGTGGTATGCATAATCATCACTCAAAATGGCAGAAGCGCCAAACAAAAATTGTATTCCTTAATTTTTTAAACCCTCTTTCACTTCATCGGGAATAACTAATATTAATACATGCATTTACCGTTGTCCATATTAGAGAGCATGATGGGTAGCTTTCTAGTACGGAAGCGATTTAAACAAGCGAGTAAACAATGCGCACACTACGTGTGTACTAGAAGATATCCCAGCATGTTCCCTGATATGAACAACTGTTAATGCACATTGATAAACAGAACTTGAATACGTGCCTTTCTGGTTTGTCAAATGCTAAGCATACCTGGATATGATCTCAAGTTACCTTTTATGTACTATCATAAAGGCAGGTATTAGTAGATGGAAACCGAAGGCAATCGATGTGGGTGCCTACATAGCCATGGTGCCCTCTTTAGATTTCTTTTAGTTTGTTTTGCTTTGAGTAGAAAGGTATCTTTCATCAAAATTGCTTTTATATAATAATAATAATAATTCCGGCTTTTATATAGCGCTTATCAATTCTTCANGCTGTAGAAGCGGACCTTGCAATGCAGACAAGGAATAGCCGCGATCGTTTGGCTCCATCTGGACCAGTTTTAGACGCCATTGAAGATGATGAAGTATCTGACAACAAAAATAAATGATGCGTGGTATGCATAATCATCACTCAAAATGGCAGAAGCGCCAAACAAAAATTGTATTCCTTAATTTTTTAAAACCCTCTTTCACTTCATCGGGAATAACTAATATTAATACATGCATTTACCGTTGTCCATATTAGAGAGCATGATGGGTAGCTTTCTAGTACGGAAGCGATTTAAACAAGCGAGTAAACAATGCGCACACTACGTGTGTACTAGAAGATATCCCAGCATGTTCCCTGATATGAACAACTGTTAATGCACATTGATAAACAGAACTTGAATACGTGCCTTTCTGGTTTGTCAAATGCTAAGCATACCTGGATATGATCTCAAGTTACCTTTTATGTACTATCATAAAGGCAGGTATTAGTAGATGGAAACCGAAGGCAATCGATGTGGGTGCCTACATAGCCATGGTGCCCTCTTTAGATTTCTTTTAGTTTGTTTTGCTTTGAGTAGAAAGGTATCTTTCATCAAAATTGCTTTTATATAATAATAATAATAATTCCGGCTTTTATATAGCGCTTATCAATTCTTCATTCGAATTCTCTAAGCGCTCTACAATTGCAGCATTATTACCCTGGCTTTAGCAGTGCAGCCATCAGGCGCATCTGCTTTTTCAAGGAATAAATTCCTACCGGATGAAATCCTATTTCTCGCGCAGGATAAACATAATATTAATAAACTCGGTTCACGACACCGCCAAAATGACAAATGCCTTGAGTGCTACGAGTTTGTCGTCATAAATTTCAAAGCAGCATTGAAAAAAAATTATGTATAATGAAACATATGAAAAATATTGAAAAAAAATATGAAAACTTCCATGATCTAGTGAGCAATTTGGAAGCAACAAGTTTGTGTGTTACAACTAATACAAGTGTAAGATGTGGAATATAACTAAAGGGTTGAGAATCACCGGAACATAACAAACGGAACTTCAAGCGTAGCGTGTAGACGTGGCGAGATGAATTGTCTTTATTGGGAGATACAACCAGTATATATACAGTTGGCTAACAGCCTCAACTCATAATTGTAACTAAGGAGACATAACAAATTATAGATGCAAACCAATCAACAAGAACTAAGAGTCAGAATATAACCAATCAGAACAATCTAACTTAATTGCCCAGAGTAATCAAGAAGAAGAATGCTGAACAAAGGAAAGATATGTGGAAGAAGAATGAGAATAGAAATGATAATGTAATGTTGATGACATGGGAGAGCAGTCAGACATGGAGATGAATAGAAAGGAATGATGTCTGACCTGAGAATGAATAGAGATAAAGATGACATTGAAAGTGAAGATGTAATGTGTGCGAATGTAACGAGAGATGATAGGGCAACGACATGAACTAAATACCAAACTTGAATTGAATAGAAACTAAAGAATGTAAACACAGCTGAACCAAACTAGAAGACCGGGGATGAATAGAAAGAAAACAAAGAATAACCTAGATGTCTAAAATACCATCCTACACAAGGAAGGCTGGGCATGTGTGTTCAACATCGACCTTAAATCAAATATTTCTTAATCCCTAAATTAGGGGTTAAGTGCTAGTCAATGGAAATTTATACACAAAATCAAACACCAGCAAAGCTCATTTCAGCAGACGACATACGGTACATCCAAAAATAAAAACTCCATCAACTTGGGACTGTCTACGTCAATAAAATACGCGGTCGAGAAATTACCACTTAAAGAGAGTCTAAATCCTTCGGAACAGGGTAAGACTAAGACCCCTTTTACATCACCCAAAAGTCGGTGCCGAGCCCGGGCTGAGCCCGGGCTCGGCACCGACTTTTTGATAGTGTAAAAGCAAAAAGGGCCGAGCCCGGGCTGAGCCCGGGGCCGGTTCTCGGACCAGCTGAAGAGGTGGTCTGAGCCCGGGCTCAGCCCGGGCTCGGCACCCTCCCGAGGTAGTGTAAAAGGAAAGTGGGCCGAGCCCGGGCCGAGCCGCGGCCGTTTATGCTAATGATGTGTGTGCAACGTCACATTTTGAGCGATGACATCACCTTTCCCCTGCATTCGCGCTCGTTTCATCTTCATTTTGATGTTGATTGAATAGTTTTCTTCGATTAGTTGTTCTATCTGCCACTGATTTGCAATCGCTACATTATTGCGTTCATATTTATTACTCAATTCCTCAAATTCATCTGAAATGGAGTTATTCTGAGTTGTCTCTTTTCATTGAAACGAAGAAGTCAACATTGATAATCTTCCATCAAGAAAACAAGAATGAATCGAGTATAACCAACATTTGGAAAATTCAACAGCTATATCGCGCGGGCGAGAAACACCCGAGTTCATTTATTTACAAGTAGAGCGACACACACTGTGATAGTCACATTTCATTAAAAGTGGGCCGGGCTCGGCCCCGGCCGAGTCTTGCAGTGTAAAAGGGTGAACCGTGAGGGGCTGCAAATACCACCCACTGTGTTTGGCCGGGGCTCGGCCCGGGCTCAGCCCGGGCCGAGCCTCCCCTCTCGTGATGTAAAAGGGGTCTAAGAATGCCCAAATTTAATGTGCACAACAAAGCCTAGTTTTTGGAGTGACAATTACTGTCCTCACCAAAAATTTAAACAGAGAGAAAAATATCATACTTACTTAAATCCGAATGTTTAGATTCCACTGTTAAATTCCACCTTCGAAAGAGTTCAGCCAAACCATCACATTTTGACCTGGCTATGTGAATTAAGTTTTATTCAGCAAGGAAAAAAAATCTTGCGTATGCACTCGCCGAAGTCTTCGTCTGAGCCTGAGGTTGTTAATCAGCTGTAAAGTTGAATTATTTTCAGCAAAAAAAAATGTATCATTGACTCTTTATTCTAGATTTATATGCATCAAAAGTCATTCATAATTAGATTTGAAGAGTAAAGAAAATTATTATATCAAATTTGATTTCTTGTGACGGTGCAATCCTTTATTTTCTTCGCAATGATCAGTAAAAATGATGGAATATTGCTCCCGGCACCGCCGTATCGACCACCTGAGAGCTCGAAGAACATCACGTGATTCTAATCTTGTTCTGATTCCCGAGTTCATTCAGCCGCCACATCCACCCCACTCTCCACATACCAATTAATCCCAACCCTCACCTACCCACACCCTCATTCATCTCACACCCTTAACCTCCCCACACCCACCCAATCTTCATCCAACCATGCACACCCTCATCCACCCACAGATTCATCCACCTCCTACCCTCATATCCACATCACACACTTAATAACCCACACTCTCATCCACCAACACCCTCGAT
This sequence comes from Temnopleurus reevesii, assembly GCA_036244855.1. Classification (NCBI taxonomy): domain Eukaryota; kingdom Metazoa; phylum Echinodermata; class Echinoidea; order Temnopleuroida; family Temnopleuridae; genus Temnopleurus; species Temnopleurus reevesii. The sequence goes on from BQKZ01000820.1 coordinate 126,946, forward strand.
CCTCCACCCCAGGCCCACACCCTCATCCAACGTACTATACTCTCATCCATCTACACTCTCATCCATCTACACTTTCATCCACCTCACACCCTCATCCACCCACACCCTCATCTATCTCACACCCTCATCCACCTCACTCCCTCATCCACCTCACACCCTCACCCACCTTACACCCATCCACCTCACGTCATCCAACCCCACACCCTCATCAATCTCGCACCCATCCACCCCACACCCTCATTCACCCCATACCCTCATCTCACACCCTCATCCACCCCACACCCTCATCCACTCCACACCCTCATCCACCTCGATATCACAACCTCATCCATCTCACTCCCTCATCCACCCCACACCCTCATCCACCGCACACCCTCATCCATGCATCTCACACCCTCAGCATCCATCTCACACCTTCATCCACCTCATACCCCCCATCCATCCCACACCCTCTTCCACCTCACTCCCTCATCACCTCACATCCCCACCTCACACCCACATTATCTCACTCTCTCATCCACGTACCCCACGCCCTCATCCACCCCATACCCTCATCCATCTCACACCCTCTTCCATCTCGCACCCTCTTCAATCTTGCACCCTCATCCATCACACACCCTCATCCATCTCACACCCTCAACCACCACCACCTCATCCACCCCACACCCTCATTCACCACACACCTTCATCCAACCCATACCCTCAACACCTCACATCCTCATCCACCTCACACCCTCATCCACCACACACACCTTCATCCAACCCACACACTCATCCACCCCACATCCTCATCGACCTCACACCTTTATCAATTTTAAACCCTCAATCATCTTAACCCTCATCCACCTCACTCTCATCCACCCCACACTCTCATCCACCCACACCCTCATCCATCTCCCACCCTCATCCACCTCACACCCTTATCCACCCCACACCCTCATCCACCCCACATCCTCATCGACCTCACACCCTCATCCATTTTACACCCTCATTCATCTTAACCCTCATCAACCCCACACCCTCATCCACCTCACACTCTCATCCACCCACACCCTCATCCACCTCACACCATCATCTACCCCACACCCTCTTCCACCTCACTCCCTCATCCATCTCGTACCCTCTTCCATCTCGCATCATCCATCTCGCATCCTCCTCCACCTCACACCCTCATCCAACCCCGCACCCTCATCTACCTAACACCCTTATTCACCTCACACCCTCATCCATCTCATTCCCTCATCCACCCCACACCCTCATCCATCGCACACCTTCATCCATCGCACACCCTCACCCATCTCACACCCTCAACCACCAACACCCTTATCCACCCACACCCTCATTCATCGCACACCCTCATCCTCACCCATCTCACACCCTCAACNAACCACCAACACCCTTATCCACCCACACCCTCATTCATCGCACACCCTCATCCTCACCCATCTCACACCCTCAACCACCAACACCCTTATCCACCAACACCCTCATCCACCCACACCCTCATCCACCACACACCTTCATCCAACCCACACCCTCATCCACCTCACACCCTCATCCATGCACTTCACACCCTCATCCAACTCACACCCTCATCCACCTCACACCCTCATCCAACTCACACTCTCATCCACCTCACCAATCTCACACCCCCATCCATCTCACACCCTCATTCTCCCCACATCCTCATTCATCTCACACCCTCATCCATCTCACTCCCTCATCCAACCACACCCTCATCCATCGCACACCCTCATCCATCCCACACCATCATCCAGCTCACACTCTCATCCACCTCACACCTTCATCCAACCCACACCCTCATCCACCCCACTTCCTCATCCACCCAAACCCACACGCTCGTTCACTCCAAACCCTCATTCACCTCACATCCTCATCCACCCCACACCCTCATCCACCCCATACTCTCATCCACCCCATACCCTCATCCACCTCACACCCTCATTCATCTCACACCCTCATCCATCTCACTCCCTCTTCCAACCACACCCTCATCCACCGCACACCCTCATTCATCTCACTCCCTCATCCACCCCACACCCTCATCCATCCCACACCCTCATCCACCTCACACCCTCATCAATCTCACACCCACATCCATCTCACACCCTCATCCACCCCACTTCCTCATTCTCCCCATACCCTAGCTCATCCACCTCACACCCTTATCCAGCTCACACTCTCATCCATCTCACACCTTCATCCACCCCACACCCTCTTCCATCTCACTCCCTATCACCTCACATCCTCCACCTCACACCCTCATCCACCTCACACCCCCATCCATCTCACACCCTCATCAACCCCACACCCTTACCCACCTCAACCCTCACCACCTCACACCCTCATCCATCTCCCACCCTCATCTACCCCACACCCTCATCCTCACACCCTCATACACCTCACACCCTCATTGATCCCACACCCTCATTGATCCCACACCCTCATTCACCCACACCCTAAGAATTCCACAAGCAATATATTATGAATGGGGGCGGGAATTTTTTGCTGATCATGATTTTCATGAATAACAAAAAGTAAATTGTCGCACGTGGGACTGAATCCACATTGCATTAAAAAAATACTACTCAAATTAATAGCAATCAGGTACTACGATTTAATATTCTTTGGCCCAACGAACACACACTCAGAGCCATCACCTATCACATCCATGCCAGCCAATAACTTGTTTGAAAGCACAGGCCCAATCCAGTTGAATGGAATTCATCCCAAAAGTGGGAGTAGTTGTGTCTGGACAAAAAACACCATTACAGATAAACAAATAAAAATTTCAGCCTCCCCCTTCCAAAAACACCGTATAAGGCAGCAATAAAACTGCTAGGATCTGCATGGTACTCAATCGTCTTTCATAACAAAAAGAACAAATTGCATCAAAGTAATCCAAAAGTACTGTTTTGTGATTTATTTCTGTTAGAAAAAGTACACAACACAAAATACTGTTCCCAAATCTACATACAAACACTATTCCTAGGTTTGAGGGGTGTGAGACCAGCTGTTACAAAAAATCTGAAAAATTTGAAAAAGGTCTGAAAAAATATAAAATGTTAAAGAAATGTCACTTTTTTTTCATTTGTATTAAAAACTCCTGAAAAAAGAGCTTTTAACCATGTCCAAAAAAAATTGGAATTCAGATTAAAATCTGAACTCTAACACCCCTGTAAGTTTATGTGAATGACCCAGAGTACCAACGTACAGTGACACATTGCTATAACATAGTCATCAGGACCATGAAGATGGCCTCATAACACTTATAATAATATTATTTCTCAGATGGTACTTTTCCCATTAAGGTCCAATATGCTGTAATTACAATAAATAATAATAATAGAGCATAGACCATTTAACACAACACCTCTCGAGTCACCTATCCAGAGCCATGAGATAAATTATTTAATATTATTACCCGGCCATAGCATAGCTGCCAAGTAGGCATTTTCAATTCAATTCAATTCAAATTCATTCCATATTCAAATAGATAACAAAAGGAATAAATTTCAAAGGAATAAATTCCTGTTGGTACCCATTCACCTCAACAGGGTTGAGTGCAGCATAATGTAAGTAAATTTCTTGCTGAAAGAAATTGACGCCAGGGGGGAGATTCGAATCTTGGGTTGAAAGGCGAGAGTCAGAACCACGGCAACACAACGCCTCCACTTAAAAAATGTTATTAACCCGGTCGAAAGATATTTAAGTATACCATCCGAACTTATAGTGCATTACCTTAGCTCCATGGGAGCTTCCACAATGTTAGTCTACGGAGGCGATGACAATCTCCATATCCTACCAGGTACTTATTTAAACACTTTGGTTGACTGCAGCAAAGTTTGGATAAACATTTTAGAAATGGTGTTGTTTGTTTTGGATTTTTCAGTATTGTTTACTACATTTCAAATAAAAAATGGATTAAAAAGTCATTGTAGGACATTGTTTTCAATTTGTAAATTCTCATATGACAGATCCTAAATGCTACCAAAATGGCCTATGGTGAACACAAACTTAGTTGTGAAAACACTACCCTTTGAAATTATTGTTTAAATGAAAAAGCTAAAATTCAAAATGTGATATACATGTACATGTACATAGCTGCGAGAATAAAGTGTCTGAAGTACGCTTTATTCAATTTTCATAGACATCATGATAGTGCCTACATGATATCCTTCTTTTTTTGTATTCTTTGGTTTTTTTTATCAATATGAATGTATAAACATAGACCAGACAGCTTCATTTGAAAAATCTCAATGTATGATTAAAACATCTCTAAAAACTTAATGATAGGAATAGTATATATAATTTGTAATTTATTTAGTATGATAATGTTAAAAAACTTTGTAAAGCGCTTAGAGAAAATTTTATTAAGCGCTATATAAATACAGACTTATTATTATTATTATGATAATATTTTTAAGACTCTAACTTGCCAGGACCATAGAAATTCCTAAAATTAAAAGATGGCTATTGCTATCTGATATATACAACGATGAATTAGGGGTGTTGTTCAAAAGTTGCAATTGATTGCAAGTTGCAGTTGATCGGAACATGCCAATCAAAATCATTGTTTCATGCGGGTTTTGTTAAATGGCATACCGTGCAAAAATTAAAACGAGCATTACAATTTGCAAAGTTGCAGTTGATTTTGAACAACACCCCCTTAGAGGCCAGGAAATGTCGGGAAACTATATGATTCTTTAAAACAAGATATCGTATGAATGTCTTTTGTATAAAAAAAATAATCAGGCGAGGCCAATTTCAGAGGGTCGGATGGTCAGTGGAGGGCAACCAAACAGTTGCAGTCAGCGATTCTTTTAAAGGGGAACCAACCCCTGCAATTATCATGCTCTCATTGAATAAAGAAAAATCAGATGAACAAACTGTGAACATTTGAGCAAGATCGGACAACCCGTTCAAAAGTTATGAATTTTCAAAGTCACAGAGATTTGACGATCACTGCCACTCATGGGGATCCGTGCGATCGGCAAAACCAACGTTATCCGTGACGTCATGTTGGACAACTCCTCATTAACTTTGTACATAGAATTTTTCAAAATGGATGAATGTAAAATTTAGAGTAAGGTTGCAACATCATTCTTCTAAAAATACATGCAGAATCAATACAGAAATACTATACCCCAATCAAAAATTGGCATTTTGTTGACTTTTACGAAAAAAAGGAGAACACATGGAAATTTGTATACAGAGTGAATGAGTTGTCCGACATGACGTCACGGATTCCGTCGAATTTGCCGATCGCATGGATCCCCATGAGCGGTAGGGATCGCCATATCTCTGTGACTTTGGAAAGTCATAACTTTTGAACGGGTTATCCTATTCTGCTCAAATTTTCATAGTTTGTTCATCTGATTTTTCTTCATTCAATTGGAGCACGATAAGCCCAGAGGTTGGTTTCCCTTTAACTGTTTTCCATTAATCTGAATTATTTTCAGAATTCTTTTAACAACAAAATCTTAGGCCTGTTTTCTGATGTCCGGTTTAATAAATCTGTGGGTTAAGTATGAGAAGTCAGAAGAGGCTTGAATATAGTACATGTACTGAAAATTGTCTTGAAATAAAAACTTACATATTTTTATACATTATTAGAGCATGGGAAAAGAGAGCAGTTAACATAGCAATTATACAGTTTTAATAAGCAAAACCAGCATTTGATCCAATTGCTAGTTGCCCTAAGACAATGAAACGCCATTTGCAACAGAAAATGCGCTAGTCTGTTGAAATGTAAGTCTAACATTTTGTTGAAGAAATACTTTTTAGCAGCTCCTCTCTCTTTGACTCTTGTTGGTTTAAAAGTTTGATTGCTCACTATAAACTTGGCGTATGAAGCTGATCAATATCTTGAAGCTTTGGAATGAGTAATCTGGAAATCTAAAAAATTGTTTAAAAAACAATTCAATAAAACACTAAATCTTATATATGCTTTCAATGTAATATGTCAAAAATGATAATGAACAGCTTTGAAATAGTGCTTGTCACCTCTTCATAAGAAGCCCCTAAGCGCTCAGCAATTGCAGCAATATTATCTTGACTTTAGCAGTGCAGCCATTTAGGCGCATGAGCTTTTTTGAAGGAATAAGTTTCTACTACGTACCCATTCATCTCAGCTGGGTTGAGTGCAGTACAATGTGGATGAATTTCTTGCTGATTAATGCTGTGGGTGGAATTTTAACCTACGGGTCAGAAGCACTACACTTAAAAAGGGGGCGTTGTTCAAAAGTTGCAATTGATCGCAAGTTACAGTTGATCGGAATACGCCAATAAAAGTCATTGTGTCATGCGCGTATTGTTAAATGAGCGCACCATTCGCGAATAAAAATGCGCGTTAAAGTTGCAAAGTTGCAGTTGATTTTGAGTAACAACCCATAAGGCTAAAAGCCAAATATGGGAGATTAGAAATTTGGGCAATGCGAGGACTTCTATTTGAGCAATGTAACGAAAGCTGTCTTGTGTGTATAGTCTGTTGAATTTCATTTTCGAAAGGGTTCATCGAGTCTGTAATTATAGAGTGCTTTTCTAAACATTACACAGAGAGCTTTCCACAAAGGTATTTCTTATGTTTCGTCAGCGTGGTTTTTGTTCGAAATTTCAAGTTACAGTCCGAACATTGAAACGGTTGCTCCCCAGCATGCGTCTTTCTGTGTTTCCAAAGGGAACTTCGAGACCGGAACTTCCTCTCGCACACCTCACACTGATAAGGCATTTCTCCTGTATGCAAGACCATATGGACAGCCAGGTTTTGCTGGCTGACAAAAGTCTTACCACACACAGAGCACGGAATCAAATCAGAATCTTGACGAGTATGTGCCCTCATATGTTTGTTCAGCTTACTTTTAAAGAAGAATCTTTTATCGCACAATGAGCACTGATGAGGCTTAATCATTGTGTGTCTCACCATATGTTCTTGTAGGTTCGCTTTTGCTGGATATCTTTTATTGCAGACTTCACACTGAAACGGCTTTTCCCCAGAGTGTTGACGCATGTGGATTTTGAGTCGTGATTCCTCCCAAAATCGTCTCTTGCAAACGGAACATTGATATGGCTTTTCGCTTTCACTCCTATGTTTAAATAGGTGA
>BQKZ01000821.1:5948-24981 GCA_036244855.1 Temnopleurus reevesii
TAATGTAGAAAACTATTGAAGTTTTTATTCCGAGACAGTTTTGAATAATATGAGTGCCAAATGTGCTGGTAAATTAAACATCGACTATTATAGATTCAAGCCTCTTTTGGCTCTCCATACTTAAACCACAGATTTAGACCAGGGTTAACTTTAACCTCGCTATCGGAATACAGGCCCCTCACTATTAGAACTCTTGACTTTATGAAACTCTGCGTAAGTTGTTTCATAGTTGTCTGCAAATCCTTTGCAAGAAATATGAGCATTTGGTTTTTCAGTGTGATGAAGAGTGAGGGATACCTGTATCTCCCTTGCGATTGAAATGTACATGAAATGTTCATAGCGAATCAACAGAATTAGACATCAATCCAGTATTACGAGAAACACCGGTTACAAGACAGACTTTATTCTGAGCCGTTAAATCTGAAACATACAAAGGAATATTAACAAAAAACAACAATGAGTATGTTGTCTATGTGTATATATAGCTGGGGCATTCCAGACAAAGAAAATAATTCTTCTAGCAATGTCAGCCCAAAATCCATGCCGTTGCTATGGCTAAAATATATTATACATATATGTGAATATCAAATCCAATGAGTGCCCGCAATGACACAATTTAATTAGCTGTGTAATTGGATAACCAATTACACAGCATAACTTCTGGAATGGCCCAACTTTGCAAGATTGTTCATAATAATTCCACACTCACTCCAAATAAACTATGTAGATTAGAATTCCACTGCTATAAAAATGGGAAATCATGACAAACAGTGAGCCGTGTGTAAGTTGAATATACAGTCAACTCTCCCCAATTTAAATATACAGTCAACTCTCCCTAAGTTGAAATTCCCACACGAAATTCTGCTTGACTTGAGAACAACCCGACACCCAACAGGTACGTAAAACGGCTTTGTACGATTTGTTTGGTTCAATGAAGAGAAAATCAACCTATGCAGAGCTAACTGTACTCAACCACAAAACCAGTATGACGTAGGAGCAACCCCACGGACAAAAAGGTGAATAACATTGAATTTGCATGACCTACCATAACTTCAGCCCGTCCAAAACACTCATTCGACCCAGAGGAGAAATTAAGTCTCAGACAGTGTTGACTGTATTATTATCTCTTTGGTCACACACATCTGGAATTCCATCATTTTAAACTTCATAACAAGAAGCTTTGACTGTATATGGATACACCCCTACTCTGTGATCGGAATGAGGCTTAGACCACTGAGCTGGAATCTAACGTCTCTCATGCAAATTCATTGTCTTAAATTTCTACATTTGCTTCTGACACACTGCATTTCAAATATCCAATCTTCCTTCATACCTTCTGGATTATACATGACTGTCATACTATGTCTGTGTCGTTTTGGTGACACATCCTATCTATCTATCTATCTATCTATCTGTACACGGCCTCTCGGCAATTTCTTCCCCACATACAGTATACATATGGAATGTACTTATGCACGATTCACGTTTCATACCAACAGAAAATTTGCCTAATTTTCATTGAAGGCATCATAATTACAGAAAATCTATCAAACATCCTCATCTTGAATGATTAAACTACGGAAATATTGTATGAAAGTTTACTTACAACTTTGGGCTTATTCTGAATTTTACTGGATTCTCGGGACGATTCCTACGAATTTTCGTAGTGAAAAACACGAAATTAGGCTGGCAAGGCGAAACCGCCCTCATTAGGCCAAATCAATACGTTCTTCGCCTCTGATATCTGTGATGAGGCAAAACTCAAAGGAAAGTTAATCCTACCTTTAACATCCCGGCCCCTTAAATGTGATGTTTATAACAGAACATTTACATCTTTGGTTTAAACCTGCATTTTAAAGTCAGATTATCCTTCGACACTTCACTTAGGTCAGCCTCGACTGTAATGAATTAAGTTTCCCCTTCTTCTCATCAGAAACAACTAGTCATGCCTTTCACAAACTATTTTCATGGCACTGTAAGAATAATAAGAGGAGTAATAAGCAATGGAAACAACTAGCTCAATTACTGAAATTTGACCTGACTGGTCTTGCTATAAGGAGGTTGCACTGCATCATAGCAACAACTTGTCAAAAAAAAAAAAAAAAAAAAAGGACATCCTATTCAGATGAAAGACTATCAATATACTTGGCAAAATATAAAAGATGCATACAACCAACTCTGGCTTATCTCACTCGTCTTTGGCAAATATATTGCCAATTTTAAATCAATTTCCTATCTCTAAAATTTATGTAAGCATGTGGAATTGATTTGTGGAATGTCAAACACACTCCCAGTTCCTGAAATATCTGATTCAGGCAGAGCTATCTGTATACACTTAATATACAATAGTATACATGTATTTCATTTTGTTTGAAATTAATCTAAATCTGTCCATAAACAGAGTAATCATTCCCTGTTTCAGTTTTCTTCTTCGAATCAATGTCCAATTGAAGAGTAGTAGTTTGCTTCTTCCAGTCTATGCTTTGAAAGAAGAGAGTTTTCAGTTTCTTCAAAATTCACTGTTCTCATAAAGCTCGCGTTCCAGATATTGTCCATCAGAGAAATTGTCCATCAGTCAATCTTGGCCTTGCTTACTGTGCAACGATCATAACGCGTTACCTTTAAACCCTAAATACAGCAAGAAGTCAGCATAAAAAAAAGGTCTTTCAATAATAAGGGTATATTCTGGTCACATACCCTATGCATTTTTTCCTTTTTTATTATTTCGATTTATTTACCCAAAAATTTTTTTTGCAATTAAGTATCAAACAAATTACCAAATATTTGCATGAATATGACTTATCATCAATGAATTGTACTAAAAGAATGAGTAACTGAATATAATTCAAAACATGCACTTATTTATACATAATTTATCTGTGTGTCACATTTTGTACAAATGTACCATGTATGGATTGTGCATTGTGTGTGTGTGTGTGTGTGTGTGTGTGTGTATGTGTGTGTGTATGTGTGCGGGAGTGAGCGTGATGATACTTCGACACAATACTGTATGTTACTTCTGCATAAGGTGCATGTTCATTGGTATCCAGTATCATGTACCATAACTAGCAACTTTTCTTTCATTTTCTTTATAACGGTATCGGTAATGGGCGGTATGAAATGTCCTCATATCGGTATCTCATATTAAAACAGCCCTAAAACTTTGCTTGATACAGGAAAACCGCGTTATAATAAGCTCTGATATAGCGAGAAACCGCTTTTAATCAGGATATTTTACCTGTCCCGTTGTCAATTGGACATATTGAAATAGTAAACAGATTCATGTTTATAACGAGGTACCTGTTATAATAAGGAAAAATTTGACGGTCCCGCTGACCTTGTTATAATGGGGTTTCCCTGTATTTGATTACATTTACAAGTTCTTCTAGTCCCTGTATGAAGAGTTGCAACAACCCATGATGTGACTGCCTTTTTGTTTCCAGAAATTTGACCGTTATGGTACAATTTATTCATACATGGTGAGAAGGTGCCTTTTTCAATAAAAAAAATTGAATACCATACTGCTTCCAAAGTTGCACCAAAATTAAACTTCTGATGTTGCAACTCTCTAATTAAGGGACTTCAGTTTTTGCCATTCCACTTCCATTCCCAACCAGTGTTAGAAGAAGAAAATTGATATTGTTGATATCATGTTGTGTTTGGGTGTGTGTGTGTGTGTGTGTGTGTGTGTGTGTGTGTGTGTGTGTGTGTTTGCACATTCGCATACATGTACAGTGGAACCTAATTATAAAGAGTTTTGTTAAAACAAAAATTCTCTCATAAAAGCTGCTCCAGACCCCTTTTACCCCATCTTGATATAATAGGATACCCGATGAATTATTTTTATTCATGTTCTTGAGGTACTCCATGCCATAGGTTCCACTGTATTTCTCTTAAGTTTATTAAGCCTATCCACACCCATTGCAGTGGCGGACGCAGCTGGATTAGACACAATGCATTTCATCGGCCGCTATTGTGTACAAACAATCGCGGCCGATGAAATGCATTGTGTCCAATCCGGCTGGATCCGCCACTGCATTAAAATTATTAAAAGAATTTTTTTTTAAAAAAGTAAATCATTCTAAAACGCACCAGCACCACCATCAAAACCAATGTACACGGGAACCCTGTTATAAAGAGCTCAGATATAGGGCATTACTGCTTTTAAAGGGATTTTACTGGTCCCATTTTCATTTGCACAGATTAAAATGGTAAAAAGATGCATATGTTTCTAACAAGGAAAAATCGGCAGTCCTACCGACCTTGTTATAACGGCGTTTCCATGTACACGTACATGTATAATCAATGTAATCATAATCAACATCAACACCATTATGATTATTACCATCATCAGTTGTAACAAACACAATATCAAACATACTGACACTCAAAACAAGATGCATGCAAATGATGTAAGTAAACGAATCATGAGAATGTGTCATTTCATTTCTTCCTTCATTGCCATTTAATGTCTCTGTCTTCACTATTCAATGTTAAATTAAATTAAATTAAATAAATAATGTATTACAAATTTGATTTAAGGAATAAATACATTCCAGCATAGCTTCCAAGGAGCTGCAAATGGGGATTAAAGCAACATGTAACAAGTGCATGATAATTGAGTTCGATAAATGAATGTTAACAGATGTTGACATACAATCATTTTTTGTGCCGACAAGTTTTGCAGTACCACGCTCCTTTTGGTACAGTCTTTCTTGTTGGCCGAATGCACTGCAAGTGTACCCATTCATGAGGGCAAGCCTGTCCATCACATTTCACGCGAACTGACGCACCATCCCACTGTTTTTTGCAATAACAGTACAACTTTTGAGCTTGAGAATTCCTTGATTTCTCCAGTTCTACGGACCTTGTTAGGAGCTCACGAGTGATATGCCTCCTCCAAAAGAGCTCCAGTGCTGGCATGATGTTGGCAAGGTATTCTTCATCACGAGGCACTGTCTGATGGATAAGCGAGTCTTTCACCAAAACAACAAACTCACACATTTCCACATCATGGACATACATTTCAAGTTGAACTTGAGTATAGTATTTGTGATTTTTATTCAAAGTTCCTCCAAACATGTAAGATGAACTCTCTCTGAGAAACTCTTCCACGGTCTGGTCTCTGGCTGAATATGGGCATTTGATTTCCAAGACCCGCTTGCCATGGCATGCACAGTTCATGAGTCCATCAGCTGATGCAGACAGCCATGGCATCTCTTTCGAAACTAACATTCCACAGTGAGACATCTGACAGTTGTCATGAATTTGTTCAAGATACTGTGTTGCAAGTCTGAATACCTCTGGTTCCTTCTCCCTCCCATAAATCAGTGGTGCAGCATTTATTGGTATTGGGTTAGGCTTAGTAATCATGAGGACAACAGAAGGGGCTGGCTTGTCCTGGTTGGTGTGTAGAACAGTATGGGCAGATGATGCAGTTATACGGCCAGCCCTGTGCTCATGCCAGATTGTTGAATTAGCTTGACTGCGAGTTTTTTCTTCCAGGTATTCTGCCTCACACTGGTCGATACATAAGGATGATGCCAGGTCTTCACATTTACTTCTCAGTTCAGATGGTGATAGATCAGTGTGAGTTTCTTTGTAGTTAGAGCGCAAGGTTGTGGGCAAACGGGGTGGCTGTGGCAGAGTACGCGAAGAGCGGAAGGTGGCTGATGTTGAAGAAAACAATGACAGCGCAACAGGAGGTCGTTCATTGGTGGTGAGTACTTGTAAAAAAATCTGTTGTTCTTCATCGGATGGGGGATTCATTTCAGAAGTTGGCCGTCTCTTTCTTTGTGTGAGTTCCACTTTGTTTATTGCTTCCTTGTTATAGAAGGAGATTGTGTGGATGGGTGCTGGATGGACCTTGTCGCTGTGGTAGTTGTTCCATTCACACGGTTTGCTGGTGCATGCAACTGCAGTCACACCAAGGCGAACAGCTGCCTCCAGCTTAAAAAGCAAGGCAGCAACATGAGAACAGGATTCGCCAAGACTGAAAAATGAAACAAGAGTAGAATGATGGTTAGAACACATTTATCATTTTGAAAATAATGATCATTACAACAGAAACAATAAATCATAACAGTCAACAGTATTACTGAAATGTGCATTAACTATTTCATAAGAAAAACAAGCTCAAGATTTCTTCATTTTATAAATACTTGATTAGGGTATCTTGTTAACTACTATTTTTAAATGACCTATCAACAACATATCTCATGAACGAATGTCAGGAAATTTATTTTTAAAAATTTAAATGTTGAAAGACTCTCTTGGATTAAAGATACATGCACATAAACAATGGTGATTTTTGGTGATGGATAGATGAATAAATAATCAATTTAATAAATAAACAGATACATTTATAAGTTAGGGAGATTAAAGAAATTAAATTACCCTGCCATGCAGGTGCAATGTCCAGCCTGCACTTCACCGCTGCTTTTGACGGCTACCCATGGCTGATGTGATGGATCATTCATTCGCTGAGATGGGCGGACAGAAGCTCGGAAGACGATGAACTGAGTTGAAGTTTTCATGTGATGGACAGTCTGTACAAAGCCAGCTGTGAAATACCGATGGGCCTCAAGCGACTTGTATGCCTTCATCGCTTGATGTGTGTACACACCTGAGTAAATTTATAAATGATAAATGCACAAAATAAGGAAAATATTGAATTACGGTTGTTTTTAGGCTTACATGCATGACATATAGGCTTGTACTATATAAATATCTTGTACTTTTTAACAGCAATCTCATTATTTTTCGCGCAAATGAAGCCTGAAGGTTTGATTTTTGTTGTTGTTGTTGTTGTTTGAACTTGGTGTACAAAACGGAAGCCAAACTTTCAGGATATCTTGCAGAAAATTTTTAATAACACATCAAGACAGTGTAAAAAAGCTGCAATTATTTTCTAGTTAATCTATACAGTCATGAATGAATTACATTCCCCATAACTTTCCAACAGCTCCCGAGGTTATGATCGATTTAATTTTAGCATTTTAGATGATTTTCTAGTTATTCATTTTGAAACTTTTTTACTCTACATTTCTCAAATTTGTTAAAATTTATTGAAATTATTACACAACAACCGCTGACAATCATGGGTTCTATAGTGACTCACCAGGTGTACTCGTAAGATAAATGTATACATCGGCAAACTGAATGTCTGGCCACGCCGTCGGGTCATTGATCCACGAATCCGCCGGTACGCGGTAAGGACAAACTGAGAGATCGATGGAAGACAATTTAGTTTCGTACCTCTCCTTTGCTTCACGTGGAAGTTTATCAAAATAATCATACGACATTCTGAAAACTTAAAAACGGAAAAATCAAACAAAAGAAGGCAACTTCGCGAATTACGTGTGCATATGCATGCATAGGAGAGGGAGAGCTGTAATGACCGGCCCCATGTATAGACATTCGTGTATTCACGTACGGCTTTCGCACACACGGCAAGCGGCTTTTGTTTTCATCGCTCTAGGGTCAGCGGCTTTGTCGTCAAGCGGATGTGACGTCATCCCGCCCCCGCCTATACTGACTTTTCACTGCAATAGAACCTGTAAACATAATCTTCTGAAGACACTTTAAGTCAGTTTCAACTTGCTAGGAGGTGAATATTGCGAAGGTGGTTGCAACAGATATCCGCAAAACCACCAGAGGTAGATATCGCAAAAATGCTTGAACTTGAAGTATCGCGAAGATTCTTGAATACTGATGAATCGTGAAAACGCTTGAATATCGATGAATCGCGAAAACGCTTGAAGTAAATATCGCGAATTCTTGATCTTCATTCCATTTGAATATCACTCGAGGCGGCGCTAGGCTCGCACCTCTATTAGAATATCACAACAAAAAAAACTATTGCTTGGCTTCCAGAATCAAACATAACTTGGTGATGGGTCTCACAAGCACACAAAAAATAAACTATTCCTCGGCTTCCAGAATCAAACATAACTTGGTGATGGGTCTCACGAGCACACCAGATTTCGTCTTGAGTTCCACACTGCGAACTAGTCCCTCACCATCCGGTCTAGTAGAAAGGACCTTTGCGATCTGCCATGAATTTCGCGAAAGATTGACGTATGCTACTAGCACGAGATCCCCAACCTTCAAGTTTCGTTGCATGTCATTCCACTTCTGTCGACTCTGCAGCTGAGGTAAATATTGCTTTACCCACCTCCTCCAGAATACATCAGCCAAATACTGTGCCTGCCGCCATCGTCGTGGAGCATAGAGGTCTGTGTTCCTCGTCAAAGTCGGAGGGAGCAGCGGCTTGGCACTCAAATGAAGCAGGTGGTTGGGTGTAAGTGCTTCGTGGTCATCAACATCACTAGCAATCTTAGTGATAGGTCTGCTGTTTACAATGTTCTCGATCTCACAAAAGAGAGTCTGTAAACTCTCATCCGTCAACTGCTGCTGGTTGGCTATGGAGAATAACAGCTTTCTCACCGTTCTGATCTGTCGTTCCCATATTCCACCATGGTGGGATGCATCGGGTGGATTAAATGTCCATTGGATATTCTTTTGAAGCATGGCATCACTAAGCTGGGCCTTGTTCCAGCTTTCTATTTCTCTTTTCATCTCCTTCTCTGCTCCAACCAGATTCGTCCCGTTATCTGAACGAATCTCTGCCACATTGCCTCGGCGTGCTACAAATCTCCTAATTGCAGCGATGCACGAATCTGTATCTAGGGAATGTGCTACTTCCAAATGTACTGCTCGTACTGCTAAACAAGTAAACATCACACCGTACCGTTTCACCAGGCTACGCCCCCTCTTTACTTAAAAGGGACCGAAATAGTCGACTCCTACTCTGGTGAATGGTGGTTCATCTGGACGAAGCCTGTCTGCAGGCAGGGCTGCCATCTTTTGCTGTAACAACCGAGCTGTTTGTTTACGGCAAATCACATATTTAGACACCATCCTTCGAACTGCAACACCTGCCCCAAGAATCCAGTACTTCTGGTGAAGCAGCGAAAGCATGTGATTTCTACCGCTGTGTCCAGTGATGTCGTGAATGTGTCTCAGAATCAGGAGAGAAACTGGACTGTCCTTAGTCAGGATGATGGGATGTTTCGCTTCAGTTGGCAGTGATGATCTTTGAATTCTTCCACCAACTCGAAGTAGGCCACCCTCTAGTTTGGCATCCAACTTGTAGGTAGGACTGGTTTTCTTCACGCCTCTGTCTGCAGTCTTGCCTCTTAATGTTTCCAACTCAACGGGGAAGTACTTCTCTTGCTCATGTTGTAGGAGCTTCGTTTCTGCGTACTCCAATTCCTTGACCGTCAGACATTTCTTCATTATCGCCTTCTCCCCTCTCAGATAGCGAATGACTCGTAAAAGCCATGCCACCGACCTCTTCAGCTTGTACCAAGAGGAATGACTTGCAATCAGCTTATCCATCACATCAATAGATTGTGTACTCGATGTTGTGTGCACTCTCAATTTGACATCTCGTTTGACTTCCTCATCAAAGTCGAGACTGGATTGATCAAACTCCGATCTAGATGGCCAACAGTCCTTTTGAAGACGCAAGAAGTCCGGTCCTGTTACCCATCTCTCATTCGACTGGAGTGCATCGGCTCTAAGTCCTCTGGATATATCATCTGCAGGATTATCACTAGATGGGACGTGCTTCCATTGGTCTGGCTCTGGACTTGATCTTCTAATCTATCATCTCTGGAGATGAAGTTGCAGTAGGACGTCTGATCCTGCAAATCATGCAGAGGTCCATTCAAGGTCCAACCCAGCGCAGTTCTTGTTGCGTAGACATCTCCAGGTCTTCCAGGTCGTACTTCCAACGGCAGCAAAGCTTCCGGGACATCCTGGCCTATCAGCAGTCCAATATGCCTAGAATTAACCTTTGGGAATTGTATGCCCTCAAGATGTGAGTAGGCGCTAACATCTTCCTTCTTGGCCATGTTTGAATGGTGTACATTTATTTGCTTCCTTGTAAAGACCTTTGGAAGATGGATGGCCTGGTTGGTGGAGGCAGGAGTCCCTTCTACTTCTAGAGACACGACCATAGAAATGGTTTGAGCCGATCGTGATGAAGTTTTCATGAAGTTTTATATTCCACTTTTGTTGGGATTTTATCTCGAACACTAAGTCACTCAGTTTTCTTGTTACAATGCAAATTGCAAGGTCCAATCTAAAATGCAGATTTCAGTTTAGGAGAGAGACCCTTGCATTTTGTAGAATCTAGGTGCATGTAGTAGACTATAAAATCCCCTGGACTGTAGCTATGAAATGATAGCCGAGAATCAAAATCCTTTTTTGTCTTTGGCTTTGTGCGGCAAGATGTTCACAAGTTAATTTTCTATGCTTCTTTGAAAGTGGATAACATATTGGAAGCATACTCATCATGTTCATAGTCATTCATCTCTGAAAGGAAACAGAACATATCAAAAGAAAAGAAGTATGTACATGATAGCACACCAAAAACTAGATGTTATTACGATTGGCAAGATAAAAAAAGTAAATATCAGAAGTAGGTCCAGAGAAGAAACAGTTAGATCATGTCCAAGTCCTCAGGAGAGTTGATGATTTTTTAAGTTCTTTGCCATTGGTGGCAGGAATGAGAGCAATGACGCATCCATCCCTGGTCCACGCAGCCTTGACCTTTTTGCAATCTCTTGTTGCCTTGAGCAGTTGCACGTTCTCTTTTGTCAGGTCCTCATGAATCGACTTCCTTTTTCCTGCGAGCTTGCACCTATTGAAGAGCACCTTGCATCTCTTCTTATATGAGGAGACCTGTACAATGATTGGTGCAGATGGTGTTTCTGCTGCAGGATCAGAAGACTCGGACGAAGGCTCTGGTGTTAAAAGCACTCTGTTGCCTGGCTATCTTACCTGATGGCACTGTTCAATATCACCCTTCTCAAGATCGACCCTGAGAGTATTGGCGATCAGATCAACGACAACTTCCTCTGTGTCCTCTTTCTTTGTCTCAGTAAGTCCAAATATATGAAGGCTATTCCACCTTGTATACTGTTGCTGTGCATTGAGTTCACGTTTTAACTGTTTGATATGTTCGTCTTTTCGCATTGACGGTGCCGCCAGACTGGTCATCTCTTTCTTAACATTGTTGACATCCATTTGGAGATCCATGATTTGGGCTTCCTGGTGCTCAATCGCCTTTTGCATCTGAGAGTCAACATGCTTTTTGATGATTTCCAGGGAGCTAGCATCACTAACAGTGTCCGACAAGACAGACTGTAACAAAGCATCGACCTTTGGAGCCATGACTTCAGCGATTCCTCTTGTAAATATTGAAGTTCGAAATAATTCATCGGCTACACACAAATAACTCAGTTTAGTGGGACTGTAATTAAAGCTGCATATACATTCCAGATCGATGAGTAGCTCAAATATTAAAGCCAAATAGACCAGATTTTCCTCATGAGTATTCCTCAGAACAGGTGCTATATGTAAACTAATAGACGAAGTATCGCAGGAAAAGAAATGCTCCTACGATAATAACTGCCTGAAACAGATGCCAAGTTCCTGAAGGAAGAGATGAAGCTCTCCCAGTGCCTCCCATTTCCGTCGTACGGCTCCCGAGGTGGAAGCTGGACCCTTACGGCCTTTATAGTGTGCATGGGGATATCCAATTTTTCCTTAACATTGCTATCCAAGTCTTCATCATCGTTCACTTCAGTTAGGTTTTGTGCAGACGCAAGAGCTGCTTTCAACTCCCCGATTCCTCTTTCGAGATCAACTTAACGTGTCTGTGTCAAATTAGCATACCCAGAATACATGAATGGCTAATAATTCTCTGACACTGAAGATGACACATGCTCTGCATGAACAGCAGCTAACGCATCTGGACAGGATTTGGAATTGCCAATACCTTCCTTCTCTCTCTTCTTCTTTAGTTTCAGACTGTTTGACATCCGGTGGCCTTCTTTTTTACAGTAAAAGCAGGCCTTGGTGAGCTTGTTTACAGGAGGATCTAAACCCTTGACCTTGATTTTGGGAGTGTTAGGAGGAACTGGAACACCACCTTTACTGGGCACACCCTGTCCTACTTTCTTATTCTGTTGACTCTTCAAAACACTCTTGTGGGTAAGAACAGCAGCTTTCCTCACATTATGAATCTCTCTTTCTTCAAGATACTGCCGCTGATTGGGGTGAATGCACTGTTTCAGCTCCTCTAGCAAGACTAGTTCCTTCAACTTCTGAAAGTCATCTTCACCAGAAGATGTCAACCAATGCTCAGTATGAGACTGCTTCTTCTGCACAAAATCAACAAACGTTTGATCATCCTGCTTTCTGATAGTTTAGAATATTTGCGTATGTGCTTCCGACACCAACTCATATGTCCCCAGAAATGACTTTTTCAAGATCTCACAATCTGAACATTCCTGAAGGGAAAGAGCAGCGTAGACATCCTGAGCTTTGCCTACCACAGAACTCTGAATCAATGTCGGCCACACTGCCCTGGGCCAATCCAGACTGGCAGCAACGTTTTCAAAATGCTGGAAGAATTCCTCACTCTGTCTTCCTAGAACCTTGGAACCAACTGATGTTTAACCAGCACCTCCAGGGGACTGTTTTCTTTAGATTGAAAATCAAGAGACTTCATTTCAAGATCTACCCTCTTAGTCTAAGTTCTTATTCTTTCAGCCTGAGCTGAACCTCCAGTTTCTTCAATTCATCTCCTTAAGAAGAGCTGGCAACAAATGAGGCTTCACCATCATCATCCTTGTGAGTACATGCTCCGTTGTTTGAAACGACAGGCCAAACACCAGTTTTTATGATTTTGTCTTTTATCTCTGCCTTCCTATTAGATGCCTTAACCCTATTTTAACTGGGCTATTTCAGACCAAGTTTATACTGGGGGGGGGGGGCAATTTGACCCTTCCCCCCTTCAGATCTCGGCCGTGGATCGCGCGATCGCCGCAAAATTTTGCATGCACATAGATAGGGATGTCACACCAAAATTAGAAATTCATGCACACCATATCATGTTGCACCTTATTTTAATCGTTAGGACCTACTCTACGATATGAAGTTACCTTTTTTTTTATGATGACAATTTTTATGCAAACTAGCGCTAATTGATTATTCCATTCCAAGAAATGACCAAAATGATTTTTAAATGTAAATTAGTTAACCATACATCACCTGCAACAGTCAGTAATGTTAATAAACTATTAATTTGCATGTTATGGAGATATTAATATGCAAATTAGTATATTAAGTATGCATAATTATTTATGTATGTAATATAACTGAAAATATTGGAAACGCTTATTAGCGTCATGTGCGAATCATGTCAATTAACATGTAAATGTGAAAAATCCTAATTTGCTTTTGTATATTAAGAGGTGGGATAATTTCTCAATCTTAATTAAAATTTGCATAAAGAACAATTATGCTAATTAGTGCTCATTAATTATTAATGGATAGGAATGAGACATACATTTCTTCACAATATTTTCAGTTTTATTTCATTGAACTCACCCCTTTTTTTCTATACTATTATTTCTAGGTCCCCCCCCCCCCCTCTCCAGGTCCTCGTGCAGCTTGTACGTGTAGATTGCTTCGTCCTCTACATACTTGATGTTGAACCAATTTGGATAACCTTTTTTTTTTTTGTAATTATGTTTTTATAGAAAACACGTGACCGATACACGTCACACGAGGTGCTCCGAAAGCGCACAAAGTTTACCGAGCGCGTGCAATAACACCAACACGTGGGAAAAAAAAGTTTTTTCCACGGTACAAACACGCTCTAAAAATCGGAAAACCGAGCAAATACAAATACAAAAATGAATTACAGCATAGATTCAAAATATCGCAGCGCCAATTATTGCGTGCGCGTGGTTTCTACCCACGACGCAGCAACGGGATAATGAAAATTAGGGCATGAAACAACCACCAGTTCAGGATATTCATGCACAGTCACAAGTCATAACAGTAACACCAATAACATTTCAATACGACACTATTTAATTTACGGTTCTTAACTACGGATTAATCACTACGGTTAAAACTACTTTACACTACTACATAACATGACTTATTATTACATATTATTACTACACTAACCTTGCTATTCGGGCTTGTCGAACCTCCATATTCAGGGGTTCAGCAGTTCGGTGCTATAAATCTTGAGCAGTGGATCTGTTCGTGACGGCGGCTTCAGGCGAAAGTGAAGTCTTCGCCGCGGAAGGGGTATTGCCGACGCAAGAAAGGGCCACTTTGCACCTTGTTCCTCCGCAGTGGGTTTGAATCATGCGAGAGCTTCAACAAATGCAAATCCCTCCGCCACTGATAGGAAAGTGCACAGACAACGGGCCCATTGTCTGCTCAGTTGAAGCTCGAGGAACAATAGGTGAATTACCAGAAAAGGAAAGGGATATTTCACCACAACACTGAGTTCCACTATTTAAAAAAAAATCTATAGTAATAACTCATGTAATTTAAGACTTGAATATCAGTTAGAAGTTCAGATGTATACCTGTAACAAGTCTCTCACACAGCATATTACATATCTACAACAGGTTTTCCTGTTGCAACTACATGTAGTTCTTTGTTCTTATTCTTCCTTCATAGGTCAATATGATTCTTTATAAACTTGAGCCTTGCTAGAGTCAGACTCATCTACTGTAGAACTTGCCATGTAATCCGTTAATACACATGACAAGATATAGTGGGGTACTAGAGCCTTAGTGCAGATTTCGGGTTTAGAAATACAGAGTCACTGATAATAAACTACACTTTTAACCCCTTGTATGCAAATTGAGCAGAAGTACTAGGTTTTTATATTTATTTTGTAGTTCAGTGCAATAAAATAACTTTGCATTTATTTGAGATAGAAATTAATTTAGGCGTTTCTTTTCCATGTTCCACTAGCTGTAGAATGTAAATAATCATTTTCCAAATTTACAGTTAAAAAAAAATAGTTCGTAAGAAGCCTCTGGCTTAAGTCCTCTCCCACGTATACTTTTAAGCCATCGTAGGTGCCCTTGCATTGCTTCAGCTTCTTGATGCAGAGTCTGCGGACCTTCTCCTTCGCCACGAAGGTTGCGAAACCAACGTGTACCATCCGTGGCTTTTTACCTGCAGCAGGACGAGGAGCCGTAGGTGTTCTATGTGCCCTCTCGATCAACATGTCATCACGCTCAGCACCCACAAACATAACAAAATCTTTCACCGTCTTGTAACAGTCTTCCTTGGAGTTGGATCCCTCTACCTCATTCAATCCAAAGATAACAATGTTTTTGCGCCTAGATCTGTTTTCCAACTCATCCAGCTTCAAGAGAACCGTTTCATTTTCTTTCCTCGACTGATTTAGTTTGTCTTTCACATTCTCCAACTCGAAATTGAGTGATTCAATTTTTTCTTCATTGACAGTTATCTTACCGGTAAGTTTCTCAATCAGCGATTCTACCTTGTCTTCAAATTTATCGGCAAATGCTTGAAATCGGGAATCTATCTTGTCTTCAATTCTATCAACAAATACCTGAAACCAGGGTGGGGGCTGCTGAGAGGTGGGATCGCGTCAGTCACTGTTGTCGCATAGAGTCGTTTCGCTGAGGTGGGCGCCGCCATTTTGTTTCTCGTAGTTTCACGTTCGATCGTCTCGTCTGTACTCGTACAGTTATCTATTGGTTCACTTCCATTTAGTTTCAGCTTCTTAGGATCTGGAGAAAATGTAGTTTTAGGGCGCGTTGAGTCCTTTTTCAGGTTCATGCTGAATCTATACCTTCTATCAGTCAGTTTAATAGTCCAATTTCCTGGATCCTTAATTAATATCACCGAAAATTTGTGGATTTTGGCCGCTTTTTGCGGAGCAAAAGAAAAACACTACATGTCGCTGGGATGTTGGGGGCGCCCTCCAATTTGGATAACCTGGCACAGTTGAGATAACTTTCCCTTCAACAGGATACCTGTCTCCGTCCGACTCCTCGTCCACACCGAGGACCCTCTTCCCGACTAAAAAGAGTTTTCTTGTGTGTTTTTGTCAATGGTTGATGATGCTTTTGTTATTAGCTTTTATAGCAGATTGTCTTTGAGCTCTTCAGATGTCAGATTTCTTCTCCTTCCTGGGTTATCTGGAGAGCATTCCGAAAACCTATAGACCACAAGATCAGCTTCCTGTAACAAAATATGCCGCCTGAAGCGTAGTTGGGCCTTTAGGGCATCAACCTTCTCTGACTTGGTCTTAATCAACTGCAACGATGCCTCCACCTGCTCCCTATTCTGCCAAAGTCCATAGAATACTGTGTCTTCCGTCATCAGCTCTTTCTCCCTGGTTTGCTTCCTCCTTTCTAAGTTTATCCCTCAACAGCTCATTTCTCTTTTTGATGATTAGGCGCATGCGCTCCTGATACGTCTTTCTCAGTGTTCTAGCGTCTTTTCGCGCTTCTTTGATGAGCTTTTCACAATTATTTGCTTCTTTGGAGCCAATCCCTTGCCCGGTCTTGTTGAGGCAAAACATAATCATGGCCTCTTGGCTAAGGTGAGTGGAATTGGGCCTAGATCGAAGGAGCTGATCAACATATGCAAGTACACTTTCCGCAAATTTGTTGTTTCGCAACACTGGTAAGTGTCATACATCTGAGCAGTTGGGCTGAAGCGCACTCCTCCCGGAAGATGTTCTCCATAGTGCTTTTTCAGGAGTACACACATGGCCGGCAAGATAACAGAAAGAAACACTTCAACGTCAGCATCGTGTTCTGTGGGTTGGATAAGACAGTTCAAAACTGCATCAACCTTGACGAAAGATTTGTCTCCAAATGGAAAGATCTGTCCGGTCATGAAATCATGGAGGTTGTGCTGTGCCTTCTCAAGATATACAATTAAGCCTTGAATGTACTCATTCATCTGAAGGATGTGAATCTCTTTGTCTTCGATGACTCTCCAAAGTGGACGGGTCACCAGCTTATTGATAAGCCCAAGGGCTTTGCACCCAGCAATATGCATTAGAACATTCAGGTCATATTTCACAGCTTTCAGAAGGGCATTCAAAGTTCTCTGTTGGTCCAAGTATTCTCTCATGGAAGAGTGCAGAAAGTAGACATGAGCAGCATTGAAGAAAATGATATTGAATCTATTTCCTCGAAATGGACAGAGTGGGACTGATCTCATTCCAAGTCTGTCTAGATACGGCTTCACAAAGAGTTTGAAATCCCCATAGCATCCAGACTTTTGGTCACAGGTTCTTGAAAATGCCTTTGATGCAGAGCGGATTAACCTAACAGTGCCAGATTCGTTAGACTGCTTGAGCACAAAGGATGGTGTACTTGTGGCCTGATCTTCAGTGGTATGACTAGAATTATCACAGTCAAGAAGAGAAGACCCGGCTACTTCAGCAAGTTGAACAAAACTATGGAGACCGCAGAAGAAATTGGTAAGAGATTCAACGGGTGCTCGATCCTCATCTGTGAGATCACTCCAGCTCTGTACAAATTTAGGTAATACCTCTTTGCGAAAGGACTGGAGTAACTCATGCCATTTCTTTTCAGTTGATGCTCTGTCCAACATAATGCTCCGTATGTTTCCCAAAGTATGCTTTCCAGGTTTTCGGAATGTGTACTAGAGCATCTTTCGTAGATATCACTCAGCACCTCTTTGAAGGTACTGAGTATGTCGTCTGAGGATATCATGGCAAGATCCCTCAGCCTTAACACCCAGTACCTTCCATCTCCATTTATTTATTTATTTATTTATTATGTTTTATTTCAACAGGGTAGCCTCATCAGTAATCGCAGTACTGTTCTTCCTGAGGGCCCTTTATAATACAAAATACATCGTTTACATATTAACAAACACATAATTTGTTGCGTGGTACCCCATATACTTTTCTGAATACTTGCTCGTCTCGTCACTCTAAAGACACGTATTCTCCTTCATCAAAAATTCTTCCGCCAATTGCTTTTGGGCAAGAGCCAGTCTCATTATGTTCATATTGCTAATTGTGGTTCTAGATGGGAGTTTGGACAGTGTATAACCCACAAATTTGAAACAATCGTTTATAATTGGGCACGCATGCTCAAACTCAACATGATGCTTTAACAGTTTGTGAATAAGGCTGGTAAAATCTGCTGTAAACTGGTTATCCATGAATGTTGTTACTGTTAGGTTTTGCAGACATGTGTTTCTCTCTTGCAGGCTTTCAATTTCATCCGACATTGATATGGCATTCCTTTTCATACTTTCCAAAGTTTCAAGGGCTGTCTGTAATTCTTCTTCAAGAGAGTATATGTGTTCACTTTGCGAGTCGAATTTGCGCTTGATTTTTTCTGTTTTCTACAGGTGGTATGTTGTCATTGATCTGCTTCGTTTCAACGCTGCCATCTTTTCACTTTCCAAAGAAGAAAGAAGTTGGAGTTTAGTGTTCGAAGCCTCAAGTTCCTCGGTCATTTCTTTAAGGGATGTATTTAGTTGGCTAATCTCTCGGTCCCTCTCCTCGATCGCTGAATGCAGCACAGATGCCACTAATTGACCAACCTCCACATCCATGTCATGGTCTCTATGCGTACGTTTCCTTGTTGTAGGCAGTTTACGAGGAAACTCGAAAGGATGTTGAAGGAAATTCTGGAGCCCATCTGCTACGCGTGGTTTATTTTTGTTTTTGTTTGCCATGAACCATACTAAGAGTGTATAGTAATATTCATTTTTTAAATATAAATTGGGCAACAATAACAATTTTACCAACTTTATTACTAGGGTTATGTCCACTAAAAACTTATTCAGCATACAGCAAATAAAGACACACCCCTCAAAAAAGGAAGAAAAAAATCACTAATCTTTTCCTATTCTAAGCCCAAGAGTCGGGATTATGGATAGTATAGAAATATACAATGACTCTTGAGGTTCTTGTTAAAACTATTCGCACGAATGAGCATATCAGATAGTACCATACTCCCGAGGGCCAACGGCCCGAGGGAGATGATACTATCTGATGCTCACGAGTGCGAATAGTTTTAGCCAGTACCGAGAATCAAGTCATTGTATATTACTTTTATATCCCTTCTTACAACAACAACATTAACAATAAAGTAGTCTATTGCAGCAGATT
>BQKZ01000821.1:84703-118167 GCA_036244855.1 Temnopleurus reevesii
TGTGTGTGTGTGTGTGTGTGTGTGAGGGTGAAAGAAAGAGGGAGAAAAGGAGAAAGAAAGAGACAGACAGGCAGATGGACATACAGACATGGCCGGTGAGTGAAGGGATTGAGAAATACAGACAGAACATATGGAATAGTGAGAGGTTCTTTTAGATTAAAGACAGGCAGATATAATGAAGTCGGATACAGAAGGATAGAGAGGGTGAGAGAGAAAAAGAGAGGGAGGGGAGAGAGAGAGAGAGAGGAGATAAAGAGAGAGGCAGGAGAGTTTTTTTAATGTTTTTATTTGTAAACAAAATTAAAATTTTCTGATTCTTATTTTGAATTCTAATTCGTTTTTGCAAGTAATAAACATTGATTGAATCGTACACATATACCATTTATCTTAGTTTCAAGGATGCTATACTCATAATCTACGGACGTTTTTTTTTTTATTATGATCAAAAACTTCGGATGGACTCTAGCAGAACGTGACTGTTTATGTGTCAACCTATACAGGAGGATAGAATCCCATGTCAAGGATAATTGAATCACTCACTGCCGGATCACGAAAATAGTTTTATATTTAGGCAACAGTAATTAATGGTAGGCGTGTGGCCTAAAATACGTAAGTAAAAATTTATGGGAATTCAGAACCAATTTAACATGCTTCACTTCTATTGCGTGATTTAATTTGCATTGGTTGAACGTAATTGAAAATTAACATATAAAAATAAAAAAATTATAGAGTTTTGCTTTTCATTCTTGCATCTAGGTCCACCATTATAGCCACGATCTTATTTCATTAATTTGCCCTCTCGTTAAACAGATAATGGCAAACTTTAATTGTTTTATGTCTTATCTGAATATTTTTTAAAAATCTTTTCAGGAGTGAATTACGAAGTGAATTCATGCGCGCACCAATGGGGAAGGGACTTTTGGGGGCTCGAGCAACCTCGGGTCAGAGTTTAGAGGTGCCAAATCGTTAGTAAAAATATGGGGTACCAAATTTTAGCCGATGACATATTTTTGCTTGCTCTCCTATTTATCAGCTACTGCAGAATTAATGACCCTTTCTTCTCATGGTAGATCCTCGCGGCGCCCTCAGGGGGTGCCTACAGAGCGCCGATGGAACCAGCCTTTTTGTTAGCTTGTCCGCCCCTCGAGAGGGAGCAATGTTTCGAGCTGTTCGAGCCCCTACCCTACAAGTCACAGGTGCTCGTATTTAAGTGTATGTAAATGAAAGATAATGTAGTGGTGAATTAAAGTTTCAAACAATATGTGACCAACGGTATGCGAATTAAATTGGTTTATGACGAATTAAAACTAGTCAGTCAAGTAATAAGAAGTTTTTAGTCATGCATGAGAACTATGGCACAATGTATAAGCTTTCGTTGAGATTCATTCGGGTTTTCACTTTCGACTCTTCACAATCTCGACGAGACAAGGCTCAAGCCGAGAATTGCTGAAGCGAAAATAGTTATCCCTTCGCCGAAAATAAGGATGTCGGGATCAGTATCCACCGTATAGCACATTTACATTAATCCGATGTTATTTACCCTGACCTATTTACCACCCTAAGAGTTAAATACCGCTTTCTTGGTACGTTCCAGTAGAAAGGCTTGAATAACCGAGTTACGCTGAAGGTTATTCACATTCAGGCTCACATGAACAGACTCCTCGGTTAGTGTCCCCAAATATGAAGCACATACAGTTTTCAGTAGGTTCATGTAACATTCTTATTTAGAATTATATTATAGTATTTCATATGTTTTTTTTTTTTATAAGAGTTGATTTCTGTCGATGTTTTGTGAAACAATGTCACATTCAGAATATCAGAAAGGACGCATCTGTATTGATTTTGCCTAATTAAAAAAACTCTCAATTCATTATAAAATCTTGGGAATGATACGCATATCTATATTCGCGTCATCTGTGGGCTATATTGAGCTATTTTATGGAGGGCAGCAACATGTATTAAAATATCAAAGTAATAGGAACTTTAGGAGTATCTAAACTTACGAAGTCTCATGAAGATGTGAAGTAACTGATATTATCAAAGAATGGGTTCGATCAAAACCTGCATTTGAGATACTTATCCCCCATTCTTCATTAAACGAGAATTTCACCTATACATTGATGTGCTCTCATTAGATAGACAAATACACATACTTTCACACTTTGTTCCTTTTAAAAAAAAAGTAGACAAGGCATCGACAACATTTATCCTAAAATGCATGCAGAATCATAATGTCCATATTCTTTGAGAGAAAAGAGAAATTATGTCTATTTTTCGAGAAAAAGAAGAAAATGTTAAATTATGTGTACAAAGTGAACGAAGAGTTGGCAGCGATTTTGTGCCTGTATGTTGCCAATTTAAAGAGCCCAATAGGAGTGCAAATTTTCACACATTGATCATTGTATTGTTCTCCATCCCTGAAAGCATATCAATGTCTGGGGAGAGTTTCCCTTTGAATAATGTGGACTACATCAAACATTGTGGAGTTCAGATTCAGATAAAAGCGAAAATGGGAAACATTTACGACAAGACATTTCGAATCATTCAAAATCTTAAAGAGACGTTATAATCTTCTGAAGATGTGAACACATTATGTGATGGTCAGACATGAATTGAGAGGTTCATTTGTTCAAAGACATTTAAAGCAATTCTGATAAAATAAAGATGATGGTTGTGATGATGGTGATGGTGATGGGTGGTGGTGATGATGATGATGATGATGATGATGATGATGATGATGATGATGATGATGATAATGATAATGGTAGTAATGATGGTGATGGTGATGGTTGGTGGTGACGATGATGGTGATGATGATGACACTAATAATGATGGTGATGATTATGATGTTACTGTTTATGATGTTGAGGACGATGATGGTGATGGTAATGCTGATAATGAGGATCATTATGATAAAATGCTATGAGGTGTTGTTATGGTAGTGTTACTTGCGGTGATAGTAACTGTTGGCAGTAGCGATAATTAGTTGTGACTGTGATAATGACTGTAATGATGGTGGGGTAGTTGTGGTGAGATGATGATGGAGAACTACTTGTAGGGGTCAAAATAATATACATCCTTTCGATTTCCGCTTATTTGATTTTGTCCCGCACACTTTGTTAAAAGAAAATTATTCATCTCATTTATATTCCTTGAAATTATTTTCTCTACTACCTCACGGTTACCCCCCCCCCCCCTCACACTAACACACAACATGTCAATCACACTCGCACACCCACATAAAATCACACACATCACAACACACGTCACATCCCTATCTTGTTTGAGCAGCTACTGTGACATTGTATTGCTCCACAAAGCACTGAGTCTGTCACCGTACAAAGCAGCCCTGCGCATCTCTCGCATTAGCTTCACTGGTCTTTGTTAACAACACGCAACCTATTCTCTAAATAAAGCTAAATTGCGCTGCTCAATCGGAAGGCACGATCCAACCTCTTTTCCTATTTGCGGGAAAGACACTCTGTCTACAAAAAGAAGGAGCATAATTTAGACGCACCATGACGGCTTGTTGGTAGAAGGCGCTAATCCTATTGCTTCAAGGGAGAGTTGGAATACGCAATGGCAGTTATTTGTTTTCAAGGAAATAGAAACAAAAGATGACGACATTGGTGGTTTAAAATGATTGAGTGGGGTTCCTAAAAAGCTACTTCTTCTTCACATTTCTAGAAATGTTTGTAGAATCAAAATAAATGATAGTGCTGCGTGCTCCAGAAGAAATAAACCATTTAATTATGTATATTTTTTAATTTAACATCATCACAACATATTTGAATATATCTGCGGGCTTCCTTAATGACAAATTTTTCATCCAATAAAATACATAAGCGTACAGCTTTCATAAGTATTAGTTGATTTTTTAAAGAATATATCTTTTCAATGTCAACACCATGAATGATACACTTAGCTAATTGCTAAATTCTATCGGGGGGGGGGGGGGGGGGGGGGGGGCGAGGGGGCGAGTTTAACCAGAACTCAAGATTTGTATGGTCGGGTAAACGCAACCAAAGTGAACTGTCTGTCAATTCGGACTTTCTGATTTGTCTCAATTTTGTAAGTACAAATAATTGCTATACAACTTTAATATCTACTTAAGATCGCATCTCTGTACAACCAAATATACAAACGGCTTATAATCTTCATAATATAAATATCTAGGTACATGTGCATCGTGTGGGTACATTGGGACCGGAGCAAAGAGTTTCTATGTAAACCCTTTTTAGGCCCGATATCCTGTTGCTGTGCAATTTTTTTTTAATTAAAAAGGGGAATTTGAGCTGATGCCCATTCTCTTCTTGTCCTCCTCCTCTTCCTTCTTCTTATTTTTCTTCTTCTTCTTTTTCTTCTTCTTCTTCTTCTTCTTTTCTTCAGTGTTTGCGTATCAGCTGCTCCTGTGTACATGTATGTGTGTGTGAGTGTAGGTGTGTGTGTGTGTGTGTGTGTGTGTGTGTATGAGGGGCGGTGTAAAATTTGAAGTTAGTCACCCCTTTCCCCTTAGTCTTTAGATTATTTGTTCACGCATGATGTGATAATGCCTTGATATACCAAAAGTAAGTTTTCACATTTTGTTAACCTGGGTTTAAGGTTTTCAATGCACTCTCAGCAAATTACTCCTCAATATAACGATACAACAATATGGAGATTTCCAATCAAGGAAGATGTCCAAGATAAAATAGGTGAAATGTTTATCATTTCGAAGATTGCCCTTCTACAAGTCGGCGAGATTCTGATATAAAAATGTCAGGTAACTTTCTTCTATTACTGATTACATGTTTGCATGTGTGTAGGATATGTATGTATGCATGTTACCAATGGTCTGATGGCTGCCAAATTTGAGAGCAAATAACAGTAGAGCAACTTGTCGACTCTGAAGTTTGTTGATATGGAGATACACCAACCAGTATTTATATTCCTCGAAGTGAACGTACTATCGACCGCACTATCCTCTAAGACTCCGATGAGGATACGAGTAGGAGGATGAAGTCGTGATATTAACAATCAAGGATGATGCCACATTCCAGATGAGGTTTCTCAAATATCTTTAGAAAAAACATGATCTTCGGCAGATGCAGGGTGGTTGTGACGCAGCAGCTCGAATGTAACTATTTGTTTATTGATACAAGCTTCTCGTGACATTTCAAGATGTTCGTATGCCACATTCCCCATGGAAGCATCTTGCTTTGGGAGATCTGGGGCCTGTAACATAAAACAAGTTTGCAATCAATCGCAAACTTTAGTACATGATTTCCCATAGACTTGCAATTGATATCAATCGTACGATCGATTGGGAAGCTTTATGTTACGGGGCCCTGTTTTCCCAATGTAAGGTCATAAAGTTCGATTTTTAATCTAGTTTCCGCCACTAGACATGATTAGCGCTCAGGGTACTTTTGCTGTCAAATTTCAGATTTGTAAAAGACAGTCACGTGTAAAAGAAAGTTACGTCAATAAATAAGTGCGTATATCCAGTTCTCATAAACCAAATTTGATTCCAAACTATTATGTGTGTTGGAATGGGAAATTTAGAAAAACCCGAAATTTACCAGATAGTTTAATGCGGATATAATCATAAAGATTGTCACCTAATCTTAAAAAGTAAAACATGAAGATAATTTGTTTTCACTATTTCCCTCAGCCATGAACATTTATCAAGGCTGGAGTCTTCCTGCATCCTTAAAAAAGTTTGTTGTCGTCTTTGAGTTACGATATCGACTGCAATTTTAAATTCAATTTTAAACGCTGGTAGGATATTCTTTTGAAGTAGATGCCTAATGAATTGACAAAATCATGCCGTACGCTTAAATTTACTCTTCACCATTTAGTGTTAGGGAAGATATATGCTATTGTTATAGACCAAATATCAAATACATGTTTTCGCAGCAAAATTCCATTCTTAAGCAGCTGAACAATTAGATTATTCAAATTCGACAAAATTGCGTACGTACCATAAATGCATTCAAATGATCGAAATGTAAATTATTGTTATGAAATTAGTTTCAAATCAACTGGAGAAACCTACAGTTATTGTTTAATTAATTTTGCTTATTACAGAGTCCATGATGATTTTAATTTATCATATTTAATGTCTTGAATGGAGAAAGGGTTGTTGTCTTTTAATCAAAGCACATACTCAAATTCAAAGCGCATAGGGACATGCTATATGGCTATGTGTTATACACTATAAAAGAACTAAATATTATTTAGTATTCTCTCAGAACATAATTATGAGTTAAGGTTACAGGCAGGTCAAAATCCACATGATACTCACATTCAATTCAATTCAATTTAATTCAAAATAACATTAATTTTTTTCCTTCAAATAAATCAGTGATGTACAGACAATTTACAATTGTAATCAAATTATAGGATAATTAGAACATGAATCATTAAGGTACGTAAACAAATTGAAGGAAAAGGGCGCAGATCCAGAAGCAGAGCTTGTGTTGGATGCGCCGACAGATGACATATGAACAATCCGTCGTAAAGAAAGTGAAACGTCGTTCCTTTTTGCGGAAAAAAGTGACTGATTTCCCATTCATCTTTTGTCTTTGAATTGAATTTTAAATCAATTCACAATCATCTCTCTCCCTCTCTCTCTCTCTCTCTCTCTCTCTCTCTCTCTCTCTCTCTCTCTCTCTCTCTCATAATTCACCCCACCATACATGATATGGCTATACGCATTATTCAAGCTATCAACAGGGGTGCTATCAACTATCTTCCTCGGGCACTGAAATTGATGCGTTGTGATTCCTGTGTAAGTGTCGTGCGGGTGATTTATACAGAACAAACACGAATATTCATTTTTTTTACTTTTTGAAGTGAGACGTATCGCTTAAAGGTTGCTAACATCTTCAGTTCAAATTGTTGAATCTCCTAAATTTGACTGCTAAAGTTATCAGTGTTAAATATAGCTATTGCTTACAAATTGATTAGTCGGCATACTGGGCTCGAATTTCCCCTCCTCTCCATTTTTAAAACAAATTCTTATAATAATGATAATTCAATTTTTATAAAGCGCATAATAAAGGATATGAATTCTCTATGCGCTGTACAATTTTAACAATTTGCAATTTACAAATAACATAACTTATCATTTTCTACAAACTTATTTACTATACTTTATCAAATGAAAAAGTAAAACAATGATGATTAACAGAAAGAAATGACCGACATTTTGAGGAGAAGACAAGCGCATCATATTCAAGAACTAATTATTTCAAGGCAAATAGATGGGTTTTTAATAAGGATTTGAAAGTTGTAGTTGTGGGAGCTTCTTTGATGGTTTTCGGAAGTTCGTTCCATAGACTATAGGAGCTGCAGCTGAAAATGCTCTACCACCTCTTGGTCCTCTTCACCTCTTCTCTAGTTGCACTTTGTTTTTGTCTTTGTCATATCTCTTTTCCATGAAATAATGTCCAGATATCAATTTCATCTCATCGACTTGCCTTCTTTCTCCCTCGTATTTGGCGTTAAAATATGACTCACTGAAATCAATTATTGTTCGTCCCGATCTTTATGAGCAGAACATGAATAGACCATGTCTCAAATTCTTAATTCTTCCTTAGTATTCCTTAGCATTCCTTAGCATTCCTAACATGCAGTTATGTTAAGACTGAGTATTAAATACATGGTTTTTAATGGTACTACAAAAGGAAGTCGTCAACTCGCGCGGGAAAAGGGGGTATGAGTTGGTACATGTGGGACAAGTTGGTGAGGGGTGCAATGATGTTGCTTAAAACAAAGCAAAGATGTATACACTGTATATTGACTGATTGTTGGTATGTAAGGATGTTTAATTCAATTTTCATGCTCTCACAATATCAATATTTGATTCCGATTTACTCTATGCCGCGTCTATCTTTTCCCTTTACAAAATGTATTTTTCGATATTCGATTTTTAGAGTTGAGTTAGGGCACGTGCCTAATAGCCCAGGGCTACCTCGGATGCTTGTCAGTCATGTAGTCCTCCTGACAAGCAAACATTGATTTTGTAATCCATCTTCATAGCAAGAGGTGCTGGAAGGCGACCCTAGATCAAAGCCTACCTGGTTGATCTTTATTCAGTACATGAACCTGATCAACAAGGAAGGCAATGATGAAACAAAGAAGGTGCAATGTACCCCTAAATAAGTAGAAAAATATAATTAGTATATGTAATGTTATATTTGAATGCGGCTGCAAAGAAAGAGAAAGCTTTATGTGAATGAAATAATAAAGCAAACGAACAAGATGCAACAAACATAATTGGGAGTTCCGTGTCTAAAGGCCATCTCACACCTTTGCATTTTTAGCCTGCTTCGGCCAAGCGGTTTTTAAAGAAAAAAAAACCGCTCTCTGGACGCACAAAAGGGACCTTTAGCATGTACAAGACGGTATGGCTGATCACAACGTTAGCTCTATGGTCCGTTCCAGAAGGGTGCACCAACACAACACTACTTCTTGAATGGACCTTAGAGCTAACGTTGTGATCGGCACTACCGTCTAATATGCTAAAGCTCTCTAATGACGCATGCCATACGGTGGACGCTCCTTGAGCGCAAGCTTGACGTCAGTCTGCCGTCTGATAAGCATACACTGTGCACTCGGGGAGCGTTTCTAATTTAAAAAAAAATCGCTGGGCCGACGTAGGGTAAAAACGCAAAGGTGTGAGTCCGCCTTTATTGAGCAAGACAGGTACCACCCTCTCTACTCTACCCTTTATCCTCTGATATCAGTAACCAAACGATGTCGCATTTAAATTTACACTTTACCGCCCCAGGAACTGACCTCACCATTTCTCATAAATTTCAGAATCATTGATAATTGATATAGATGGTGTCGTGGTACAATGAAATTAAAAATTCATCTCCACCCTCGGGTATTGGGATCGGGTTTAGATTTATTCTTTTGCCTGGTTTTAATGAATGAACTTCTCGATATCAGTATCATAAATAATTATATTCGACAATATTTTGCTGAGATAGTCATATGAAAGGCCAAAATATCTAGGTCATGCTAAAGTATCTATAGTAGAAGGATGAATAGAGTTTACATAAACATCTTGTGGGATGTAGAGTTGTGTATAAACACAATATTGGCATCGTCGTTCATCAAGGAAAGGTGTATAATTGAAAGAGTGTAGAAAGGGAAAGTGATGCAAGTCAGAGAGTTAGGAAGGAAAAAGTATGAACAAATATATATTATTGGAATACGGTAGCATCGGCGCTGTGTAGGAGTGTCTTTTAAGAAACAGGTCTGAAAGGGATTGAAAGAAGCTCGAGAAGAAAGATGAATAACAAAACGGTCCGGATAGATTCCGGTTAGATTCTTCTGGGAAGATTCTTCTCGAGCTTTGTTCAGTCATTTTCAGTACCGTTCTGTGAAATATGATAATAATAATAATAATAGTGGCTACTTGTATAGCGCACGGGTCCACCTTTCGGTGCTCATGGCGCTTTATATGATATATATTTATATATTATAATATGTATTTATATATTATAATATAGATTTATATATCATAATATATATTTATATATTATTCATATAAAATATACTCCTACACACCGCATGATGCTACCGAAACCCCTATTCTAATGTACACCATGCAAGTTCTAGATTTCTTCAACCTTTTATACGTTATAACATGTTTATTACAGGCATCCTACTAATACTTTTTATATCTATTCTTTGACGGAGTATTCCTGAGCAAAATATATCAAAAATATCATTTGTAACCATAAGGCTCACACCTTTGCGTTTTAGCAAGAGTCGGCCCAACGTTTTTGAAAATTATAAACTTTCCCGTGCACACAGACATGACAGAATACGCTGATCAGACGGTGGACTGGCGTTCAGCTTGCGCTCGAGGAGTGTTCGCCAATATGACCTGCGTCTTTGTGCGTCCATGGAGATTTTTTTTTAATTTAAAAAACACAGGGCCGACCTAGGCTAAAACGCTAAGGTGTGAATCGGCTTTTACTCTGTATAAGGACGGAATGGTACCGTTGTTCAAAGAATGATGGTTGAACCCAGAACCTTCTCATGAAAATGTGCTCATAATCTGAACTACCGAACCATCTTGTTATCCTGCCAATCTTATCCAAGCATAACGGGCAATGCCAGAAACTTGAAACAGTACAATCAGGTTGTTGTTATTGTTGATGTTGTTGCTGCTGCTGCTTCCTATGTCAAGATTTGCACGTCAATATTGTCAGTTTATTTTGAATTTGAAATAGTTGTTGTGTTTCATCAAGTAACGAAACATACATGTACTTCTTCTTAATGAACCGAAAGAATGTAGCTTACTCTTACTTTAGTCGAAACTGATACACTTCTCCCAAACTTCTCTCAAAAACTGGTCACTAGTTGATTAACAAGTCAGAAATTTATGACCCAATCTCGAGGTTTCTCTTCACCATCATCTAAACATGGGTCGTTGGAAGTTGATTGATGACCCACTTCACATTCGGCGGAGTATCAGAGAGATTAACGACTGGTGATCGCATCCCCTCCTTCCATTTATCAGCTCTAACGAGGGTGGGGTAAAGTACAAACTTAGGGTTGATTTCAGAGTTAACTCAAGTGCATAGCTAGAATTTTATGACGTTATAATCTTTGCAACTACGCAATCCAAAGATGACTGAATATTTTTTTTATTATTACCATGAATGCATATTGTCATTCTGAAGCTGAAAATAAATTTGGAAGTAAAATAATGCCAATAATGCCAATCAAACCACTGTTATTCCATAATTAATTACAATGCTACAAATAATGGTAACTACTTTCGAGAGACTACATGCTACTCGGTAACGAAACTATATAAGTATATAGCTTACAGAGTGGCTATTGGTTGCGTGGTTATAAAAACTTGTTCTTTTCCTATTCGTGCACTCATTCCCCATTTCGTTGGCCTAAACGATATGAAATGTTTTAAGAAAACAAATATGTTGTTAAAAAAATTCAATATAGATTGGAAATAATTCAAAGGCATTAAAGGAAATCGTTCTTATTAAAATATGTTGCCTCTTTCATGACCATAAACTAGATGTAAACATAAGACCCTTTTTCTAATTACTGAACCGCAATGTTAGACAATGTTCTTAAAAGCCTCACATGTTTCAACAGATAAAAATATGCCATAAAAGAAGTCTCATCATCATCATCTCTGTAATACGTTGGCGAATGTTCCTGTCTAAATACACGGCAACAGCTAACGATATATGAGGTGGTGTTAACTGATGGAACACGTGTTTATATCATGGCGCCAGATTTCACACCTCCTCTGTCCTACAT
The DNA here is from genome assembly GCA_036244855.1 of Temnopleurus reevesii. NCBI lineage: Eukaryota > Metazoa > Echinodermata > Echinoidea > Temnopleuroida > Temnopleuridae > Temnopleurus > Temnopleurus reevesii. Next base: position 95,999 of record BQKZ01000821.1, read on the forward strand.
TGGGAATAGCGTGTGATCGAGATCTAGGGTAGATGTGGAAAGACTGGAATGATAGAGTGGTAGGTATTATACGGTACGTGGAATTGAGGGGTTTATGCCTCAAAATACATTTTGATGCGTGAGAGTATTTAAACAAAAAATGGTGCATATTATTTTATTCTACTTTTAAATAAGGTTTTCGGTAGCATCCTGTCTATTTAAGGGGTACCTCAAGAAATAGTCCTGAATAGGACTGAGAGAAGCTTGAGAAGAAAGAAGAAGATTGAAATATCCAGAGATCATTGAAAAACGTCGATAAACGTTATGCAACTGGGTCTAGGATTATTTAAAGTAAATTAGTAGGAGGTTAACTTTGCTTAGCCTGGATTCAATACACTTTGCTCAACAAGCACAAATGTTATGCAAGCGTGTTCCTCGCTGATATCTGTGCATATTGGAATCATCAAATGAGTTCGATGTTACCCAGTGCTTACACACTATTACATAGGCAGACTCAGCAAAAGATTGATAAAACTTTCCTGTGAACCTACTTACCTCCTCCAGCTTTTTTATTTGGGGAGGGGGTGTCATGTTCTACGCCATCGGAAGGGGAAATGAAGATTTTTTTTTTCATTTATTTTCTTATCAAAACAATCAGTGGACCCCTGGCATGTAGCCAGTTTGAATACGAAACAAACAAAACATGTTTTCACTTCCCGTTGTGAGATTACAGGCAAATCAAAAGCGAACCCAAAATAAAACCTCTCTTATTCGTCATCCGATTTTATTCTGATTTTGCTTCCTTCTCCAATATGTTAAGGGGTGCATCCCCCCCCCCCTTCCTCCTGCTCTGAGGCTGGACCCTTTTTACTTGGATCTGCAACGTTTGACTGTGTCCAATGGTGTACATCATATGTAATGAGGCTGATGAAATAAAGGTGAATGATGGAGTAAGAGGCTTTCGAGAATGCACAGAATCTTCTTCTACTTCATTAATAATGCAAAGGAGTCCCCGATCAATCGGCATATGTGCTTTAATCTGACCATTCTTCCTTGAAACCTGACCACTAATCTTCGTCAAATCCGTTTTTTAAAGTAAAAAAGTCAGAGTTTTAAATGCAGTGTGCAGTTTTTTCTTCTTCCTCCTCTTCTTCTTCATCTTCTTTGTAGCCTAATATATGTAAAGAGATGTGGAATATTGGAGCACTATGCGTTAATGTGGAAAATAACAGAACAGGTTTACAAGGTTTTTTCCACCGCCAGCTTCCTACTTTTCATTATCCCATTTGACGACTTGATGTAGCCCAAATCATGAACGTACCCTTTCTGCGCAAAATCAAATGCTCAAAATTCATATTGTTTTGATAATAGTTTGCTATTGAATAAGAAAAACTTATATAAACGAAGACTATTTTGCCATTCTGATGCTGTGAATTATGTTCAGAAATTTCAGAATCATTTATGACTGTCAATATCACTGCTGGTTTTTGCTGCAATGTCTATAGATACTATTTTACAGAACATATATTCTCCCCCTCTTAGTTGTTCATGTGCTGCAGTTTATCCCGGGGTTTAAACATTGATGTTGCTTTAAAGATCTTCAAATATTAACATCCCATGGTGATAATCCCACTCATGTCCTCCATCTTGACCAAGCAATCAATCACTATGTATACCGTCGGGCTATCTGTCACGATGGAGCAGAGGCATGGTCATCATGTTGTCTTATTCAAGCCTCAAGCATTACGTCTGTACCTCAGATTACATCAGAATACAGTAGAATGGGTACAGGGATTCCGGCCTCGTTCTAAGACCACATGCGCCATGTACATAAACGTTGCCTAAAAACGCTTACTCACAATTTTACCTTTAAAGCAAACAACTGCCCAGCTTAAACTACGCTTAAACAAGGCTGATGTCGTTTGTCTAACGCTCGATGTATGAATTAGCGTACGGCAAGCATCCGTCCTCTGGTGCGTTCACGGAGCGTCATGACGCTTAGCAGATGTTTGCTATAAACGCAAAGATGCGATTCCAGCGACATTGCTTTTTTAGGATTCTTTCCATTCTTTTAAAGGGAGGTAGGTCCATTTGCCTTTTAAACCTTGTCCCTCATAAGGAATACTCAGAAATTCAATAGCAAAGTAAAACACAATTTCAAGTTCATAGCATACTGAAACTGATTTTGTATTGGTTGATTTTAGTGTCAATTGCCATTCATAGTATTATATGATTTGGTTATAACCGGAATGCATTACCTTGATCTGTTTTATAATCCTGTTACGTTTCACGTCCCGTCCAGGATGGTGTTTTACTAAATCGTTCTTAAAGTTAGCAACGACTTTATGGAAGACTGTAGTATGTTAACGAGTGTAGTATGCTTTAGGTTCTCGATCATTCAGCACAATAACTGTTACCAGTCGTGCGTAAAGTCGTTCTTAAAGTCTTTTCGTAACTTGGTGATAGACTGGTACAAGTTTTTGCTCTGAATACGCATAATAATCATGAATCATTACTCGCAAGAACGAATACCAGTCATTATTAAAAAAGCTCTTAAAATATTTCTTATCTCCGTGAAACACCGCCCAGACCGCTTTCTTCTTGACTGGTTTTGTGGCAGGAAAGCTGTCATTGGTGACGAAGCGTGTACTGGTGAATGCGCAATTGGATGTATACTGTAATCATGTTAATCTTACTAAATAAACTTTCTAAATCGAACTGCCTCGTCGAGACAGGTAGGGACGAGCCTCACTGTAAGTCTGAAAGACGTGTTTAATTTATAAAGGTTACGATATAAACCAAGATTGAGATCGTCTTAGGGTCATCTATGTAAACATTCATTCATAAAGTTCGATGAAATCCCGTCTTACGTAAAGCAATCAATTTGTCCAAATACAGTAAACGAATAAAGCAGAATTTTACTTGAAGGGTTCCCAATTCCTCACGAACTTTGAGTGTGTGATGTTGATTTGGTTAATCTGATAAATGGCTACAAAATTCCCCCAAATCAGATTTCATGTGACCAATGATATAGCAATCAGATTTGTTTTAATTGAAGGTTATTTACGTGATAAAAAAATTGTAATTTGTATATTAAAAAAAAACATTAAAAAAAACCAGGTAGCTTACAAGTAGCTTGGACAACCAAGATGACGTCGTCTGTTGGAAAACCCGTTTAATCCAACTTTTTTTCCCCAAAAATAGGTTACGGTACCCTATTTCTAAAAAGTGTGAAGCCACTGATTGAGTCATACTTTGGTGATGGATTCCAAAGGGATGCTACTCAACTTGTTACAATGAATATTTTATGAAACCATTCCCTAGGTAAATCAACAACGGTGAGGATAGAGAAATGTGAAACAAACCAATGTATTCAAAACCGCATGTAAAATGACAGTTGGCCGCAGATGATTCACGCAAAACTCTTTCATATTTTAGCTTCAATAGCACAAGCAAAGTCCAAACCCTGAGGGGCGATGAGCTAACGAAAAAAAATATGACGGACGTCGTCATTTAAAAACAATGAATTCTGGTTCGGTTTTATTTTAAAAAAAACTTTGAAAATATTATCATTTGTTCATGAAAAAATATATTATACGAATTGTTTTAGTTCAGCTAAGAAAGTAATCAAATATTCATTTTCCATCCTAGTTCGATGCTCGCAAGTTGCTCATCATCATCACCATCACCATCACTCCCATCATCATCATCATCATCATCATCATCATCATCACCATCACTAACATCATCATCATCATCATAATCATCACCATCACCATCACTCCCATCATCATCATCATCATCATCATCCTCACCATCACCATCACTCCCATCATCATCATCACCATCACCATCACTCCCATCATCATCATCATCACCATCATCACCACCATCATTATCCTCATCATCATCATCATCATCATTATATCATCATTTAAAGTTCGAAAGCGGACAGTACCAGAGATGGCAATGGCGTAGCGTCGAACAAGGATTTCCGTTAGAGCGGGGGTGCGTTGTAATCGATGAATGATCGACCATTCATCAAGTACAGTACATCCCCATTTGAATAGAATTGCTTGCAATGGCACTACGCCCATGATACAGCAAATAACAATCTTTGTTGCTTTCCTTTATAACAGAATGGCCTTTTCCATGCGTTGCCGATTTGAGGAACGCGATCATTTTAGATACCCAGAGCCCTATTTCATGCAAAATTTAGCGCAACTCCATTTTCAACCAATCAGCGCGTATTTCGGACTTGTATTTAGTCTTCTGATCTTTTGAATTGCGTTTAAACCCAACTTTTTTGTATCTGCCTATGCATGTTCATCTCAGATGTGTAATGAAAAGATTGTCGGACCAGTTTCCAGACGACACAGTCCCGCTAATAAGAATCTGCGTCAGTTGTACCCATGATCAAATATGATCAGACGATTGGGCATGTTTGGCCTAATTCTTTCCTTCCTTCTAAACCTTGTCCTTCTTTCCTTACTTCTCCCTTTCCCTCAATCCCCTCATCATTATTCCGTGTTAAAGTCAGGCTCTACTGGGATATACCCTAAGCCGAAAGTCAAGTTATGAGAAGAAGATGGGAGTGATGGAAGGAAAGGAGAAAGATTTGACTCCGTCAATGCTCTAGGTGGTCCCCAAAGGACATGGTGACAAAGACGACACAATACAAGTTTCGTTCGAATATAGTTGGCTGTGGACGTGTTCGCTCTGGGCGAGAATTGTCTAGCGTTTGGATAATCGGAGCAGGTTGCATTGGCGCTGTCAGAGCGAATGGTAAAATGGAACGGGGAAAGTGAGTGGCATGTGCATAGGTTGTCTCCTGATTCCCGAAAGAGCAATAGCCCCATATTTGCGGCGCGTAAATAGTTCCCTTCACTCTATCCTGAGTGGGGGTAATAGAACGGTAATTAGCAATCAACTCAACCCCCCCCCCCTTGGAATTAAAGAATATTTTGTTTATCTATATCTTATTTTTTCTTCATTTTTTTTGGTTGTCAAATTAATACCTTGGAAATGGGTCCCCAGTCGTTATCAGATTCTAATCCGTACCTCTACCAACAACTTTATGAAACAAAAGCCAGATAATTGATTAAAAGTATAACCCCACTACTGAACAATCCTTTCTAGACCGATCCATCTTCTTCAAGAAAGTCAGCAAAGTATACTAGTAGTGGGTGACAATCATTTTTCTGAGAATAAAAACACATACAATCATAATTAATATTGTCTCAATCTTAGATCATTTCACATTTATTTCCACATGTTTTATATATACTTGTAAAATTTCCAAAGGATTATCTCCATAGATAAATCATTACATAAATGAACATGAAAGCTTTTCAAAAAGGAATACAGCCAATATAAACAATAACTCGCACGCTATGACACGTCCGATTTCTGCTTTGATTACTCAAAACACTCACCAAATCGAGCAAAACAAATATTGTAATGTATTGTATCAAACTTTGATGAAACCACAAATACATTCAATGAGTGGCAAATTTCCCCATTTCTATAAATGGCAAGCATGAAGCTTATCCAAAGCAAACATTCTGTCATTAAACTCCATTCCATTAATATCAATTATTTTCGCCACAAAAGAAAAGCGCCATACTTCATGAAGCATTGCCTGTATGAAATATTTACTGGTATCACATTGAATTGTTAGTCATTCAACATATTATAACAATTATCTGTTAAACGAGGACTCTTCTGAGACTCATTCTTATTGTAATTTCTCGACAAAAAGTATAGATAGGATGTGTATAATATAAAATAATTTCATTACCAATCGAAAGCCGTATACATTATGATCTTACAGTAATGAATGAGCCAAATAATAGCTCTGTTTCAATATCATCCATTGATATTATGTGGCAAATGCAAGCCCCAACTACTACATTTTACATTTTACCCGATTATGCGCGATTCTGGGATCGACTTGGAAAAAAAAACCATTACAGTTTATTAAAATCTTCATAAGAATAACTTCAAAGATCAAATTCCTGGTTCAATCACATACAATCCAATGGATGTCCAGCTTAAATTGGCTCAAATATGTCCTTTGTACAGAAATTCGCAGGGTAAATGACTGACTGATGTTAATGTGTACATACCTCAGCACTATGTGCATACTAAGTAATACGCAGGGAATATAAATCAAACTTGCGGTAGGTCGACTATGCTGTAAGTTCGTGAGAAATGTTCACGTGCCATTAAAACATTATTGCGTAATAAAGAATTATTCATCGATACCTCGTTTTACCAATAAAATGAAACGGTTCTCTTTTTTCAGGTGTATTTCAATCGCAATGAAATTTGGCGTTTAGCCGTTTAGTTGAGTGGACAATGAGTGGAAAAAAAACGTACTGGGGGTGTTCATTGCGTTTGTCAAACGACTTGTAATTGGTCAATGACTGGAGAGGCTCATTGTGGTCAAATTAATTGCACAAATTAAACACAGATATTCAAGCATTCACACTAGCTTCGTAAACATAAGAGAAAGTAGTTTCTTAATTTATTCACTGAACATGTGTGACACATGTTGGACATTTCTACACAGAATACGAGGGAATGGATTTCTTTTGTGTGCATCTAACTACTGTGAGTTCTTGAATGGAAATTGTTTACTTTGTCCAAATTCTTTGTCTCCTCTGGTCCTACTGACCATGCTGACTATGTTCAACATGCAAAAACAAAGCCCTGCAAATAATCAAATAGGCCTACATGAAGCGGTCTTTAATAACCATGGGTGTGAATGGAGTATTATATGTCTCTGCAAAGGAGATCTTCCCTTCATCAACGCCGGACTATCGTCTCCACTGTCTTTCTTCTTCAACGCTTGTCGCCAATTCAATTTGTATTTCATTAACGGACAGCACCGCGTGAAACTAATCTCTCTGATGAAATCTAATTTCCGTGACTTGTCACGAAGAATACATTGATTTCGGGTCCCTCCGAAAAAAAAAGATAAAAGAAAAAAGCGTTGGGGCTGGTTCATGGGTTTATGAGACGTCATACTGCACATGGATGGTTTGGTTAATTTGGAGGGAATTGAAGACCCGATTTGATACCCATGGAGGCTTTAAATGAGTTTCGGGAAGGAAGATTGGAGTAGTGTATCAACATAAATCAGGCGGTTAATTGAAAACAAAGTGGTGATGGTCACGTCTACATGCCAAGCTACAGGCGCCATAATGCATTTTTCTGATATTTCATACGTATTTCTTGAAATAATCATATAGTGAGAAATTAAACACTGTTGTTAAATCATATACACGTCTCATGAAAACCTGACATGTATTAACCGTTCGGGTGCGGGAGAGCAAGGTACTGCCAACCTATACACTGGGCAAGATGAATTGAGTTCCTTATGGTATTGTGTGGAGTGTGAATTCGCATTCGTTTTGCACGTGTGGCTATGTACTGTTGAAGAGAATGACGCATTGCGTTACTTTTGCTTCGCGATAATTAAGCCATTTGTGGGTCGATTTCATTCAAACAAACAATTAACATGCTCTAGTTTGCTATTGAAAACAGCATTGTGGCGATATTTCTACTGCAGCTACAAAGAAGTTAGATATCCAGAAGCTCCATCTCTCCACAAACTGATCTACACCTTTAAGCTTTTCAGATGGCAAGCTTAGGCCATTATTTCGTTTGAACACAGTGTTTCTGGACAGCACCACTGACAAAGTTCTTGACTGTGTGAAAGAATTTTCAAACATTCAAGGTTACAAAAATCTAACTGGAAAACATCAACATTATTAAAAGTAAATGGCCAATGAAAATTTGATAAATCACATTTCATATATACTGTAAAAGCAGATCTGAGGAAGGCAGCTAGGAAAGAAGGGTTATTATAATGTTCCTCCATAAGTAATTGTTTTCAATAAATAAAAATTACTACAATCATCACATCTGCTTTTACGTTAGCACCAAACAAATTGTTTTTCCATAAAATACCTCTAATATTCCAAAATAAAAAACTCTTCAATGTGACAAAATAAACTTAAAAGCCTCTTCAAATTCCCCCTTCCGTTTTATCGAAAACTTTAACAGCTAATCTAGAGTAGATGGAAAACGATGTTCAGTGTCACACTACCAAGACCTTTCATGATATTTGATAAAAAGTTATATAGCAACCCACCATCAAATCTAATTGGTTATATAAGTGCCAATAACAACCGTGATTGGTGTTCTTGAAAATGACCAACGTAAGACTCATTCAGCGGTTCAGTTTGGCATTGTCTGGTCATGTCGAACGAGCTTCTAATGCATACTTATTGTGGTGTAATACCTGACACATATTTCTTTTTCTTAACAACATACCTCACTCGACGTCATAAAGTTGAGCGCATATGAGACAATAATCGAAAGCACAAAATATAAACTTATTCCCCTAAAACATTGGAATAGATTTAGATTTATCAAACTTTGATTCCGACACGTAACATGTGTGGAAGAGTCTATTTCACCTCTCTAAAGTACTGCCCTGTCCATTAGTTCTTGATTTAGGACTCCCGTTCTTTTTCCGCTCCATCTTCTGCAAACAAATACCCGACTTCCGCACCGAGTTTGGTGTCGGTGAAGGAGTTGTCGTCGGAGGAGAGCTCCGAACCCCGTTCCTCACAGTCTGGTACCCACTAGCAAACCTCGAGACCTCGTTACCATCGGGTCCTGCCGTCATACCGGCGTAGTCATCACCGGAGTCGTAACTCTGGACCTGGATGATGCCACAGAGAACCACTTTGAAGATGAGCTTATGGAACGTTCTACTGAACTCACGATTACTGAAAGCATACAAGATGGGATTCATGGCTGAGTTTGCATGTGATAAGATTATGGCGGGAAGAAGGATCGGGTAAGGAACTGGTTGGTAAAGCAACGAGATGCAGTTGATAATATGAAGAGGCAGCCAGCTGATGGCGAATAATAAAATGACGATTGCTAAGAGTTTTGCAGCGTTGCCTTCTTTCACAGCTAACCGCGATCGTCTCCTAGACATATCGTCCTGACTTCCTACGACCGTCCTAGATATTGCGGAGTACTGAATACGGACAACTTCAAATATTTTCACATAGACAAATAACATCATGACTAATGGTGGTAGGACAAAGCCAAAGAAGTTGAAATAGACCATGTAACGCAGGTCAATATGTTCTACAAAGATACAGTATCCGTGTTCAGGTTCGCCCATGTTCCACCCAAATAGAGGCGTTAGACCGATGATAAACGCTAAGATCCAAGTAAAGAGAAGGATCATAATAGCGCATCGTGACGTAGCGACGCGTCTGTATTTAAATGGCCGTGTCACGGCGAAGAATCTGTCTAGCGCCACCGCGAGAAGACCGAAAATCGAGCTCTGCGTCAACGCGACAACGAACGAGTTTGTGAACAAGCACGCGTAGAAGTTGTTATGAGGAAGACCTGCGTTCGTGGCCAGCGCGAACGGGATAGCGAACATTCCGACCATCATATCGGCGATGGCAAGGGAAACGATGTAGTAGTTGGTGACGGTTCGTAGTCGCTTGTTGTAGTACACCGCCCAGATGACGAGGGCGTTGCCGAATGTCGCTGCTATCGCGATGGGAATCTCCGTAGCCATACCTGCGATGATATACGGAGCTTCGGGTTTGTAGCCCGGTTCGGAGTCATTGTAAGACTCAGACATTATCACATCCGAAACATTCATATCACGGATGTAAATATGAAAAATAATGCAGTGTACTCCTTGATCACGCGTTGAAACTTTTCATATCAATTTGAAACCAAGTGGACACGCCTCAGGTAAACCGCATAAAACCTGGTATTTCAAAATGGGATTCCTGAATATTTCCTCTGCAACGTTCCAATGAACAAAATCAATATTTGTAAGTAATTCACCGCAAGCTCAATCCACTAATGGAGATGATGAACTTTGATGAACTCCCATTATGAAATGCATTACGCAGGTGCCAAAACAATGCCCTAAACCATAATTTCATGATGAATTCTGCGATCAACAACCACAAATCACGCTCCACGCCTGTGGGCGAAACACAAGATCTTCATCGTAGCTAAATTGTGGTGTGAAACACTCAAATCTGAACGAGTCACATTCCATTAAAATGTTTTTATTAAAATCAAGCGTAATATCGTACAGTCACCTTCACAAAGTCGCGTCTCGGGGTCTTATGTTATTGGAAACTTCTTTTTCCGACTGCGTTTCTTCAGATTATTTCACTTTTGTTGGCTTCAACCGGGCGACAAACGATAAATTGTTTATGATGATAATCCTTATATGATCATATTAATTTTATGTTTATAAATTTTGCTTTTATAACAGGAACAGCTCAGGTTTTTATCATTTCCTCATTCCTGGTAGACACTTCATGAAATATGATCAAGTTTCCGTAACTTTCATATCCACTTGTTGATGTAATATTGAATATCATCATTTCACTTCCTTTGGAGCGCTAAATGTTGATCATAATACAGAGCCGACATCAACATTCACGTTCAATGTTGATATATCACCTCGTGCCCTTCTTTTGCTTAATGGTAGAGATTGCCCGCTTGGTCCAAACCTGGAAAAGAATCAAATTAAGAACATTTTATTATGAATATGACAAATATACCACAAAACATAAAGGCCGACTCACACCTTTGCGTCTTTAGCCTGCGTCGTCCATGCGTTGTTTTTATTGTGTGGTTTTTTTTTTAGGGGGGCGTATGCCAAGCGTCAGTCCACCGTATGACCTGCGTCTTTGCGCGTCCAACGAGCGTTTTTAATTTCCAAAAACCTGAAAAACGCAGGGAACGCGCAGGCTAAAAACGCAAAGGTGTGAGTCGGCCTAAAACAATTATTATTGATCATTGAACATTAACGATACACTCTTTGAACAAAAATGGAAACATTTTGTATTGCATTCGGAAGAGTTGTTGAATTTTGAACCATGAAAGTTTTTGGTTACTTGCTCATGAACCCTACGTGGTTCTGTGAGGAAACTTATACAAATTGTAAATAGATATCTCAGAAAATGCATAACGTTTAAGAGAAGTTTTAGGGGGTCAAAATATGGAACACGTGTGCGCTCTTTAAAAAAAAAGCATTTTAAGCGTGTTATTACCAGGTGTATAACCACCTCTTAATTAATGAACACAACAGAAACTCTACATGTTCATAGAGTTGGATTCATCCAAAACTCAAAACTCATCAAGTCAGGCCTCATCGAAACTACCCCAGATTCTTTCCAATTAAAACATTTTTTTTTAAATTTACACCACTGTGTGAGATTACTAACAAGGTCGTTAGGCCTATACGACGTTGAAATGCAAATGTTGGCCTAATTCTTTGTTCCATCCAATTATGAAGCGCGATATTTAGGTCAGACAATACCCAGGGGTAAATTTGGTACATTCCGTTAACATGGTTACTGTTGTGGAAGGAGGGTGGTTTATGTATGGAAAAGTGCAGGGAGAGGAAAAATTCAAGTATGAACTACACAATGAGGAATTGAGAAAAATTGAGAACAGCATTTATTTCAATTTTACAGTGAGTTTTCTTAATCTACTGCGACTTGTATTTTAGAGTGAAAGATGATGCTAGTAAAGATGAGATGCACTGTGAGCCGAAGGGACACATGTAAAGGACAAAGTAAACAACTTCATTCAAGCCTTCACATGATCACAAAAGAAAATAGCTTCCCCATTTGTTTACCCCACACAGAATAAGGAAGGAAATTCATTTTCTGCATCTAGTTTTTATGAATGTGTCAATGGAAGTTATTTATTTTGTTCAAACCCTTTCTCCCTTCTTGATCACCTTCTCAGTGATACACAGGGACAGGGACAGGGGCAAATTAAACCTATATTGTATGAATCGGCAGCTAATGCGAAGAGACAAATCTACTGTCCACTTTTAGTTTATTTAACGGTTCATGCTTACACGTATAATTATACACTAGGCACGTTCGCTGACGCTATCTTGTGAGGACATCAAAGCACATAACAAATTTAGCGTAAGGCAAGCGTGTTCTCGGCATATGTTTCTGCGCTCAGGTACCGTATATTAAATTCAACTGTTAATGGACATGCGTTAGCTACTTACGCAAATGTGTGTATGCGCCAGTAGTAATGAGTGTTATAATGTATCAATATATTTTTGATAAAACTACAGACAATCTCCTTAGACCATTAGAGTAATATATATAAATTTAGATGACATGAGAATATTAATAATTAGATTAATCATAAGCCGCAAAGTACATATGTATAAGATCGATTTCTACAAGCATCAATCATCTGACATAATTTGATTAATGATACTTTGCACGACATGAAATGTAAATATTTGTTTTAGTTTCTGATAATTTTCACTCAGACGACATATCGGTATACAAAGCTGAAATTAAGTTTGGTACAATTTCTACATAAGTATGCAGCTAAAAGTCAATTATATAGTTCAATTACAAATATCATGACATGCCAAAGGAAAACGTCATAGTACGTACTCAGAAAAGGAAAAGTTAGTTATAATAAAACTAGTGTGAACTATTTGCCACATATTCCCCTTCTCTCTCTCCATCTCTCTCTGGCCTATTCCGCTCATTCGACGGCCTTCTTTGTCTTTCTTTCTATACCATGCTCATCCCCCCCATCTTCCTCTTTATCCCCCGCCCTCTCCTCCCCCCTCTCTCTCTCTCTCTCTCTCTCTCTCTCTCTCTCTCTCTCTCTGTTTCTCTTTGTCCCTCTCTCTCTCCTTCTCTATCTTCCTTGGAAAATGGAAGGTCTATTTCCTTTTCTCCTTCTTCAATTTCATGTCTCCTTGGTCATACGTCATTTCTTATTGCTTTATTATACAAAACAAACAGCCTCGATTTAATTACTGCAACTTGGTGAATCTGATGAAATACACAAAAGAAGCAAAATGCCCTTTTGAATGTCGCCAATAAGCTAATTAGAACACCCGTGCCCTGAGGGGTTCTTTCCTCTGGGCAGCAGACAGGGTTTTGAAAGGTTTTTATGCCCATAAACTGTGACATAGTAGAAAGAAATGTATTAATAGAAACATTAGGGGACAATGATTTAAAAAGAATAACCCAATTTGGTACTTGATGAAAAAAAACCTGCATTCATGAGTTTGGTTGTTTCAGGGGGTATGTTTCAGAATACAATCATCTCATCTCGTAGACTTCTCTTGGGGTGGGAAGGACATGGTTAAAACAAACCCTAAAAATACAGCTAAAAAAACACAAGTGCTATTTTAGCACCTAAAAGTGCTCGCATAGTGACTGCACTGTAAGTGCAAATTTTCTAGCACTTAAAAGTGTTATTTCACTCATGCCCTAACACATGAAGTGCTGAAATAGCACTACATGTGCAAGAAAACTAGCAATTTGAGTGCTGTCCCTATGCAAGCACTCTGAAGTGCTAAAATAGCACTTGTGTTTTTAGAGTGTAAGATATACTTCAATATACCAATGAAAAGAAAATAAGATTATTGCACAAATAAAGTCATCACTGTGATTTAACTTTTGGATATAATGCCAAACACATAATGCAAATGATCGAATAAATGCATTCATAATCAGATTGATCGCTACCACTGTCATTATACTCATTAGCTGTATTTCACTAATAATGCTGTTGATAATTTTAATATTTATTTATGAAGGAAATTGAGATTAATTGAAATTAACCAATATTCATATCACGTCACTATGTAGATGAAATAATTATTATGGACTTTAATATCGAGGTAATTCACAATACTCATTCACTATAATTATATACAGACAGATAGAAAGAAAACTTTGCGGGGGATGGCGTGAGAACAGCAAAAAGCTACAATAAGATGAACTAAAACAGTTTGTTTTGTGGGAAATCGTCGACATGACAACGGAAGTACTTCAGAACGATCATAAACTGTTACCAAAGAGAAGTATACAGTATTACCGACTGGTTACATTTCCTCAATGAGCGTTCATAAACAAAGATAATATGGCCTTTTTTCTGAAATGAAAATAATACAATTTGATCCATTTTGATTGTTCAGTTCAGTGACAATTTTATGATAATATTTCAATACTCTCCCACTATACGAGATTGCACGCGAAGTACATGCATATTTGCTGGTAGATTTGCAAGTTACTAGCTTTCAAAGGGGGAAATGGGTGCTGCAATGTTGTTTTCTTTCGAATGTTACTAAAAAAAAAAAGCGGGTGGGGGGGGGGGGGCTTGACGTTTGTACAGTGGCAGATAATCTAGAGTGTGTCACTTATCCCCTTTAAATGGAAACCAAGAGTAAAACTGCTGATAGTGCTTCTTTCCTGCAAATTTCGGGTTGTCATTAACAACCTTTGTATAAAGAAAATGCACAAAATGCACAAATTAGTAAACCCTCCTATTGAATAGGCGGGTTTACTTATATATTCAAATTTATGTGCGTGATATTCTATAGACCGGTTAATAACAATTTGACTACAATACTTGGAATCCAGTTTGCATACACTAGTTGTGCTGTGTCGGGCAAGCCTCGGGCAAGCTTTCGGGTTGTCAAGAACAACCTTTGTATAAAGAAAATGCATAAAATGTGCATCTATTAGTAAACCCTCCTATTGAATTGACTAGGAATATTGGGTCGGGTTGATGGATTAGGAATCCTGCATGTATGACTCATTTGACGCTGTTTTGCCAAAATCTATGATGTTTACTGAAAAATAAAAAAAAGGGGGGGGGCTGCAGCTTCCAGGACGCATTTTTGTGGTTCATGGGCAGAGGAGAGAACGATTTGGCATATAAAAGAACTATATTCATACTCGCAGCTTTCAATCGGTGGCTTCTAAGATATTTGCCTTTATGCATGAAAATATGAATCATGAATCAAGAAAATTGATTTCAGCGTAATTTACTTTTACTGAAGCACATCTGTGGAATGATAATGGCATGTCTGGAACCAGTGTGAGAGTATGTTAAATCACCGATGTTATTGCAGTATTTAACTGTTAGTGTTTTCAACAGTGTAATATAGAAGCCAGCGAACTCTAGAATACTACACTTATGCATTAATGGTGTGATCACGTCCCGTTTATATTGCTTTCACATTATGTCTAATGTTGGGAAGAAAAAACAGCGGGTCCATTTTCGAATGAAACGAATTAACCCGAGTTTCAATAATGAAACCGGTCAATTTGCAGCAATTATGAAATGGCAATTTACTGAATGGCATGACGACAGTTAACGAGTCTGCCCGAGAAAGCCATGAAAGGCGGATCCGTGTTTATTGTTTG
Source organism: Temnopleurus reevesii (assembly GCA_036244855.1). Taxonomy (NCBI): domain Eukaryota; kingdom Metazoa; phylum Echinodermata; class Echinoidea; order Temnopleuroida; family Temnopleuridae; genus Temnopleurus; species Temnopleurus reevesii. The sequence goes on from BQKZ01000821.1 coordinate 111,262, forward strand.
TTGGTGTTTTTCGATGAAATTTGTTTTATCATCGCCAATAAACCCTATTCTATCCATACAACTATCGCATATGAAGTCTACAATTAGTTGACTCATTCCTAAATGAATTATCTATGAAAAGAAATACATGCCTATACCTTCAAAATGCGCCCTAATCTATTTATTACACAATTTTGACAGTAACATATAACGTCACTTTTTCATTTGATAATGATAAGTTAACAAACATCAAATGCTGGTGATATTATATTTCATCATGTAAGCACAATTGCACTCTCATTACACAAAATGATAAATATGCAACTTGTTTTTAAAGGGGAACCAACTCCTGGAATTATCGCGCTCTCATTGAATGAAGAAAATCAGATGAACAAACTGTGAAAATTTGAGCAAAATCGTACAACCCGTATTAGGAATTTTCAAAGTCACAGAGATTTGATCACTGCTGCTCATGGGGATCCGTGCAATCGGCAACACCGACTAGATCGGTGACGTCATGTCGGACCACTCCTCATTCACTCTGTGTATATAATTTTTTTTAATGGATTAATGCAAAATTTAGAGTAAGGTTGCAACATCATTCCTCTCAAAATACATGCAGAATCAATAAAGAAATGCTATACCCCAACCGAAAATGGGCGTTTTGTTGAATTTTCAGAAAAAAGGGAAAGTGTGAAATCTTGTATACAGAGTGAATGAGGAAATGTTCGACATGACGTCACAGATTCCGTCGAATTTGCCGATCTCACGGATTCCCATGACTTTGAAAAATCATAACTTTTGAACGGGCTGTCCGATTTTGCCCAAAATTTTCAGTTTGTTCATCTGATTTGGGTCGGTTTCTCTTTAATGCAACCGTCCTCAACGGGAAACATTGAATTAATTCGAGAAAAAAATTACAACTGTTGATGAATTTCCACACGGGAATACCACAATAATATATATTGTCATTATGGAAAAGAGCATGGACATAACACTAACTCAGCAAATCCGTTGATAATTCCCGGAAAATGAAAACGCCGACAACCATGACAACGTATATGAAAATAGAAAAGAGATGCACAAGGCGAAATGAAAGAAAATTAGTTTTGGTCGCAAGACGCCCTCATCTGTGATACGGCCAGAGGCAGACAGCTGAGTAAATTTGTTATCGATTGGTTTGCACTCGAGACAATGTCATCATTTCGTTATTTGCTCAAGAAATCTAATTACGTTGACAGTTAAATGGTTTACGCCTCAAACTACCCATTGGAGAATTGACCTCTTGGTAAAATCGATTTCAGCAATGATGTCTGCGTGACGGAATTTGATTTGAGATATGTTCCAAGTGACACCTACGAGAATTTGATCTTTAAGGCATTTCGCAAAACTTGCAAAGATTTCCATTTGTCTCAGAGTGGGATCGTAGCTATGATCTGTAAAGTTATGACTAGAATTTGTCATTGTTATAGAGATCACGAAAACTTATATTGAATAATAATTATGTAAAGCGCCTTGAGCACTCAGCAATGAGAGTGGATACGTGCGCTATATAAATTGCAAATATTATTATTATTATTATTATTATTATTATTATTATTTTATATTGACTGAGAAGAAGGGTGTTCTTTATCATATGATTACTTAGATAAATGATGTCTGTGCTAAACTAGAAAATGCATGGAACCATGATCAGATTTTTATAAAAATATTAAAATATATTTTGTTATTATAGACAAAAAGGACTACAAGATGAGTACATGGTGAAATAATCTAGATACGTTCTGACTTTTATTTGTTTTTAATCAACTGAATGAACTGAACAAACGCTCAAGATAAAATCAGTATTTGTCAAATATGGCAAATGCAAATATTGAAAGTTCGTTCTTCATCATCGTACAAACCCGTTACTCAAGCGAATCATGTGATAAACTAAAAATTAATCTCACTCAGAATCCAATCGAATACCATTTTGATTGAAATCACACACGGAAATAAGTCAGGTCGGGTGCTCTTTCTCTCAGAGGCCCGACGCACACGAAGTTCTATTGCAAATGTGATACTGCCCCTTTTAAGCCCGACCCATACCTTAGCGTTTTTAGCCTGCGTTGGCCGAGCGTTTTTAAAAATTAAAAACTCTCCCCGGGCGCGCAGTATACGCTAATCAGACGATGGACTGACGTTCGGTTTGCGCCCAAGGAGCATACGCTGAGTGTCAGTCCTCCCTATGACCTGTGTCTTTGAGCGTCAAGGGAGAGTTTTTTTTAATTTTCTAAACGGTGGGCCGACGTAAGATAATAAAGGTGTGAGTCGGGCTTAAGGTAGAGGCTCCAGTCACACAGATACATCAATAACAAACATGCGCCCACCAACTATTGGATTTATTTTGGTCTCAAACGCAAGGCGAAGGAATGTAGCGTTCGCCATACATCTTCCCTGAAAATTTCAGCACATAGAGGAAGAGAGATCGGGTAGTGGAAGATAATGAGCAGATGAGAAGGAAAACCTTATTGCTCCATATGAAGAAACATTCAGGGGCAATGTTTGGCCAACACTGAATTCATTCGACTGTTGTTCATCATAAGCAATTGTAAGTCTTAGCTGCGTTAGTCTCAAAGCATATACTTTTTATGAATAATTTTTGTGCATTTATAAACTGGAATATAAACATACCCACGATCACACAAAATCTCATAAACCAACACATATGACCAACTCTCAAATATTTGTGCATAAAACCTATATCAAAATCCGGTTATCTATCACCTTTCCCCGGAGAATGAGGATATTATCTCCGCCAGACAGTTTGTACTTTTCATTATCGCGTTATCAGACGACACCTGTCTCACACTTTCATCTTCAACAAAGACCACCCCGTCTGGGCCGGGCTAGGAGTGAGAGTGCAATGAACTTCATAGCTAAGCATTCCTGCCTATACTCGATCAATCTTCCCCCATGCCCATACACTTCCTCGCAGACACGAGCAGATAATTAAGTTTATTCAAAAAAATTGTTGACAATCTTTCCTTTCTCCCCAAAGTGGGATTGGAATCATATCGAGATGAGATTAGTGGGCGGGGTGGTGGACGCAACAGGAAAGTGCGAGGTTCCTCGGGGAAGAAACAGAAATCCATTCCTCGCGGTCTTCATTTTGGGTTAATTTTGCAGAAGAGTTTCAGAGCGAGTGATAACAAAGCAGGCAGATTCTGTGGTGCTGCTTGTGTTACACGTCTGACATTTTGTCCATGGTGAGAGGGAAAAAACTGCCCTTTAGGAACCAGAATGTAGCTCATAATCCAACAGTTTAGATTGTTAACGTGGTGGTTCAGATGATGAAAATGTATTTTCATAATTTTTCCAATCATGGTCATTAAACATTTCCGATTTTCCTAATCATTTGTACACAATAATGGCAAGCCGAGCAAATTTTTCCTAAAATTGCTTTACGTTTATTTTGTCGATTGTAAGAAAAACTAATCATCGGGATGTTGAACCTACGCTGCCGTTACAAAACATTCTTCAAAGATGGTTAGACCTTGTAGAAGTGACTGATGTTTAATTAAAAAAAAGGTTACAAGAAGCATCCATTTTGATCCATGCATGTTCCGTACACAGCCATACTTTACAATCACCTGCCGAATGGAAATAAACAGGAAATTACAAAAAAAATACTAAAAGGCCTTTAAAGAGTCTTGAAAAGTTTCCAAACTTTTTCCAAACTGTAAACAAATTAGCAATTGCGATCTTGCAAAAAATGTTTTTAGAAATTCGTGGAAATATCGAAACTCTCCATTTGGAAACAAGCTTGCTTGGTACAAACAAGATGAGTAACCGAATGAAAAAATACAGAGGTGGTCTAGAAAGATAGAGAAAAAGAAAGATGGGAAAAGAGAAAAAATACGGAATTTGCAATCAGAGATGATACATATTGGGGCAATAGATGATTCTGGAAGGAAAGGGGAAAGAGAAATAGTGCATGGAATGAGGAATAAAGAAAGAAAGAGAGAGAGAGAGATAGAAAAAAAAAAGAGAGAGAGGAGGAGGAGATGGGGAACGAATTACTAGGATGCGTTTAATGTTAGATAAGGAAATGAAAGGAGATGGATCATAGCTCTGAAAGAGGGGGGAAGAAATTGCAGAGAGGGGACATGGGTGGCGTGGGTAGTTTCATATCTTCATAAGACGAGGGGATAACTACAATCTTATATCTATGGTCCCATTAACACGCAAATTGATACTCTGTGGCAACAATTTATTGCGGGTAAAAAATACCATGAACAAAGTAAAATGGCCACTTTAGTTTATTCTGAGTCAATTCATATCAAATAATGCCACTCATGTGTGGTTATCTCAGAGGCAAAACCGACTTTGATTTTGTTTACTGACGAAAAGATAGAATTACCTTGCAAAGGTATTTTGTGAAGGTGAAATGAAGGTCTTCTTGCAAGAATCAAGGCGGTGTTTCACCAAGATAAGAAAGACATTAACCACAACTTTAAGAACGACTGGTATCAGATCTTAAAGAATTATATCATTACTAATATTCAGAACAAGACCTGATATCAGTCGTTCTCAAACGCCGTGCGCTCAGGGTATGTCTTTGTAACATCACAATCATTATAACGTGTCTTAATCTGAATCCGTTTTGCACATCAAAAATCACGCAAACTAATCACGACTGCACTTTCACACCCCTCTCCCAAACGCATACCAGGCAAATATACCCGGCGGATGAGCCCCAGGACTTTCCTTCAAATCTCTATTACCAAAATACACAGGTCAGTAGGAATGGCATAGCGATATACACCCCTGAGAGAATTCCTAAGCAAACGTTTGTTATCATGCGTTCGAGAGGCGGGAAATGGAGATGTTTTTATTACAGGGTAGGGCCTCGGTCTTCGGTCAATTGAACAAATGAATTATTTACTTTTCTTATCCACACGGTCAAAGGTGATGATGTACTGTAGAATGACGTAGGATGGGTTGCACGGAAGGGGATGGATATACCCCTGTGTTAGAGTGAATGACAGGTAAGGGGAACTATTCGATTTGAAATGAATGTGAATGAAACACATGACTCTCGATAGGCAGAGTGCGAAGGGTGCGAACCAAATTTATAGAATGATAGATGTACAAACCACGTGACAAAGATTTTTGAAAATCTTGACAAACGCAATCCTTTGTCAAAAACCCATTGGGACGCAGCCCCTTTGAAAAAAAGCTGTTTCAAACGGCTTTGAAACATTGCAGCAAGATTCTTATTTCTTCTCCTTCTTCTTCTTCTTCATCTTCATCTTCTCTTTCTCCTCCTCCTCCTCCTTCTTCTTCTTCTTCTCCTTCGTCTTCTACTTCTGCTACAATTGATTCTTCATCTTCTCCTTCCTCTTCTACTACTACTACTACTACTACTACTACTACTACTACTACTACTACTACTGTCAACTGTTCTGACTACTATAATACTTCGTCTTCTTTTTCTTCCCATCATGCCCTCTTTTTCAATTTCGTTTCACCCTTGTCTATAATGAAACTCTTCCAACGATTACTTAAAGGTCCACTATTATGACAATATATGTTTACTTGTGGTAATCTATGCTACCCTTACCATCATCTTTATGAGTGACAGTACTCTGCATATGAAGAGAATTTTTAGGGGCGTTCCCAAATTACCTCTCTAAAATATGAAGAAAAATTATTATAGAATACATGGGAAACATTTGGGAGCTCTCTTACTCACAAAGGTGGCGGTAAGGGTAGCATAGATCACCACAAGTCAACATATATTGTCATAATAGTGGACCTTTAATACTATATTTTTCTACATAAACTTAAGGGATATTTTTTAAATCCTGCATCGTGTATTTCGACCCCCCCCCCTCCATCTGGACCCTTGGCAAGACTCAGACTATGCCATTCCCTTAGGTGAGTTGAGCGTTATTGCAGGTTGGCTTTACTAATGGTCATTGAGTTGAATGAACTTGGCAAGTGGTCAGTTGATTTCACTGTCCGTTGCTCATTAAACCTGGAGGCTATTCTCGGTCACTCCGTGATCGCGTTGATTGCATTTACATTACAGTGATTGCCGTGTTTAGACGTGCCATGGTTTGATAGCCTCAAGTTTAATCTGCTTACATGGTTTTTGTATTTTTAAAAAATGTGGTCAAATTGATAATTCATCTCTTCTTTCTCCGCTCCCCATCGTTCAGCCTTTATCTATACACTTGAGTATTCACTTCATTCCCTTGTAATTTTGCTTTTGATGAAGATTTGTTAGGATCGAATGCTCAAACTCTTTTTTATTTCTTTTTCCCCTTCATATAGATAACTCGCTGACAGTGTGAGAAATATATACTGGACAATATACAATGACGGCTTGATCAGGAGAAAACGTCCAACATATTCACTGGTTATCAGTGCAATCCCAAAATGTACCAACCGCATTTTTCCTTCCATTGATGAAAATGGATGTAACCATCCCCTTTCAGATGGTAGTTGACTCTTTAGTATGTTTTGGTTCGTGTTAGAAAAGTAGCGTTCATAAGTGTGACAACATGATGACTTTAACATATACTGTACATGCTGTATAGGGTCTTAAAGAGTTGATGGAAGGTCAAAGGTTTGGCAGAATAATTCAAAGACAGTTGAAAAGTTTGAGGGTTAAATTATTAAATGGATATGGACAAGGAAGGTGTGGCGCGGTCGTTCAGTGCCTCACAACATCTGTGAAAGAAGTTATCGCACCTACACGGAAGTCTGAAAATGATTTGAAAGACCAGCCCAGACGATGTCATACATAAAGATGTCAAAATGTCGTTTCGAGAGTCATTTCCTTCGATCATCTTATGGTTCAGTGCGTTCATCAATCATCATTATTCGATTACTTAACATATTTGCATGGTGAAATATTCAACTTATGATGTACCGTAT